>CABHPP010069875.1:0-12139 GCA_902168425.1 Peromyscus attwateri | reverse complement strand
TTACCCCAAGGTATTTTATATCATTTGTGGCTATTGTAAAGGGTGATGTATCTCTGATTTCCTTCTCAGCCTGTTTGTCAATTGTATATAGGAGGGCTACTGATTTTTTTTTAGTTCATCTTGTATCCTACTATGTTGCTGAAGGTGTTTATAAGCTGTATCATTTCCTTGGTTGAATCTTTGGGGTCACTCAAGTATACTATCATGTCATCTGCAAATAGGGAAAGCTTGACTTCTTCCTTTCCAATTTGTATCCCCTTAATCTCCTTATGTTGTCTTATTGCTCTGGCTAGAACTTCAAGTACTATATTGAATAAGTATGGGGAGAGCAGACAGCCTTGTCTCCTTCCTGATTTTAGTGGAATCGCTTTGAGTTTCTCTCCATTTAATTTGATGTTGGCTGTTGGCTTGCTGTGAATTGCCTTTATTATGTTTAGGTATGTTCCCTGTATTCCTGATGGCTCCAAGACCATTATCATGAAGGGGTGTTAGATTTTGTAAAGGGCCTTTTCTGCATCTAATGAGATGATCATGTGATTTTTTTCCTTGAGTTTGTTTATATGGTGTATTAAATTGACGGACTTTCATATGTTGAACCACCCTTGCATCCCTGGGATGAATCCTACTTGACCATGGTGGATAATTGTTTTGATGTGTTCTTGGAGTCTGTTTGCCAGTATTTTATTGAGTGTTTTTGCATCAATGTTCATGAGGGACATCGGTCTGTAGTTCTCTTTCTTTGTTGCATCCTTGTTTGGTTTAGGAATCAGGGTAATGGTAGCCTCATAGAAGGAGTTTGTTAATGTTCCTTCTGTTTCTATTGTGTAGAACAATTTAAAGAGTATTGGTATTAACTCTTCTTTGAAGATCTGGTAGAATTCTATGCTGAAACTATCTGATCCTTGGCTTTTTTTGGTTGGGAGACTTTTAATGACTGATTCTATTTCCTTAGGGGTTATTGGACTATTTAAATAGTTTATCTGGTCTTGCTTTAACTTAGGTATGTGGTACCTATCCAGAAAATTATCCATTTCTTTTAGATTTTCCAATTTTGTGGAGTTGAGGTTTTTGAAGTATGACCTGATGATTCTCTGGATTTCCTCATTGTCTGTTGTGATGTCCCCCTTTTCATTTCTGATTTTGTTAATCTGGATGCTCTCTCTCTGTCTTTTGGTTAGTTTGGATAAGGGCTTGTCTATCTTGTTGATTTTCTCAAAGAACCAACTCTTTGTTGCATTAATTTTTTGTATTGTTCTCTTTGTTTCTATTTTATTGATTTCAGCTCTCACTTTGATAATTTCCTGGCGTCTATTCTTCCTGGGAGTCTTTGCTTCATCTTGTTCTAGAGCTTTCTGGTGTGCTGTTAAGTCACTAGTGTGAGATTTCTCCAACTTCTTTATGTGGGCATTTAGTGCTATGAATTTCCCTCTTAGCACTGCTTTCATAGTGTCCCATAAGTTTGGGTATGTGGTGTCTTCATTTTTGTTGATCTCTAGGAAGTCTTTAATTTCTTTTTTTATTTCTTCCTTAACCCATTGGTGATTCAGTTGAGCATTATTCAGTTTCCATGAGATTGTACTCTTTCTGTAGATTTTTTTTTATTGTTGTTGAAATCTAACTTTAAACCTGGTGGTCTGATAGAACACAGGAGACTATTCCAATTGTTTTGTATCTGTTGAGATTTGCTTTGTGGCCAAGTATGTGGTCGATTTTAGAGAAAGTTTCATGGGGTGCTGAGAAGGTATATTCTTTTTTGTTAGGATGGAATGTTCTGTAGATATCGATTAAGTTGATTTGAGTCATAACATCAGTTAATTCCTTTAATTTTCTGTTAAGTTTTGATTTGACAGATCTGTCCAGTGGTGAAAGTGTGGTGTTGAAGTCTCCCACTCTTAATGTGTGGGGTTGTATATGTGGTTTAAGCTTTAGTAATATTTCTTTTACATACGTGGGTGCCCTTGTGTTTGGAGTATAAATATTCAGAATTGAAACTTCATCTTGGTGGATCTTTCCTCTGATGAGTATGTAATGCCCTTCTTGATCTCTTTTGATTGATTTTAGTTTGAAATCTCTTTTACTGCATATTAGGATTGCTACACCAGCTTGCTTCTTAAGACCATATGATTGGAAAGTCTTTTCCCAGCCTTTTATTCTTAGGTAGTGTCTATCTTTGAATTTGAGGTGTGTTTCTTGTATGCAGGAGAAAGATGGGTCCTGCTTTTGTATCCATTCTGTAAGCCTGTGTCTTTTTATAGGTGAATGAAGTCCATTGATATTAAGGGATATTAATGACCAGCGATTGTTCATTCCTGTTATTTTTTGGTGGTAGTGTGTGTGTACTTCTCTTCTTTTGGGTTTACTGTTGTGGCATTATCTATTGCCTGTGTTTTCAAGGGTGTATCTGACTTCCTTAGGTTGGAATTTTCCTTCTAGTGCTTTCTGTAGGGCTGGGTTTGTGGATACATATTGTTTAAATCTGGCTTTGTCTTGGAATGTCTTGTTCACTCCATCTATGATGATTGGAAGTTTTGTTGGGTATATTAGTCTAGGCTGGCATCCATGGTCTCTTAGTGTCTGCATTACATCTGTCCAGGTCCTTCTGGCTTTCAAAGTCTCCATTGAGAAATCGGGTGTTATTCTGATGGGTTTGCCTTTATAGGTCACTTGGCCTTTTTCCTTTGCTGCTCTTAATATCCTTTCTTTATTCTGTATGTTTAGTTGTTTAATTATTATGTGGCAAGGGGACTCTTTTGTAGGTCTATTCTGTTTGGTGTTCTCTAGGCTTCTTGTATCTTCATAGGCATTTCCTTCTTTAAGTTGGGAAAGTTTTCTTCTATGATCTTGTTGAATATATTTTCTGTGCCTTTGAGTTGGTATTTTTCTCCTTCCTCTATCCCTATTATTCGTAGGTTTGGTCTTTTCATGGTGTCCCAAATTTCTTGGACATTTTGGGTCATGACTTTGTTGGCTTTAGTGTTTTCTTTGACTGATGAATCTATTTCTTCTACCATATCTTCAACGCCAGAGATCCTCTCTTCCATCTCTTGCATTCTGTTGGTTATACTTGCTTCTGATGTTCCCGTTCATTTACTCAGATTTTCTGTTTCCAGCATTCCCTCTGTTTGTGTCCTCTTCATTTTTTCTATTTCCCTTTTCAGGTCTTGGACTGTTTCCTTCATCTGTTTCATTGCTTTTTCATGGTTTTCTTTCAGGGATTTATTGTTTTCTTCTGCTTTGTTTGTCTTTACTTCTAATTTTTTATTGCATCATTCCCATTTTTTGTTTGTCTTTTCCTCAATTACATTTTTGATGTCTTCTTTATAAGCCTCTAGCCTCTTCATGATGTTATTCATAAGGTTGCTTTCTTCTGCTTCTTTCATTTTGTGGTGTTCAGTTCTAGCTCTTGGAGGAGGGCTAGGTTCTGGTAATGCTGTATTGCTCTTCATTTTGTTGTATTACTTCTGCCTTGACATTTGCACATCTCCTTGTGGATTTGTTCTTGGTCTTATCAGCGCTCTTGGTCCAGACAGAGCTGACAGATTCAGGAAGCCTCTCTCAGGTCCAGATGGAAACTCTAGGCTGGATGGGAGCTGGGGGCTTGTCTTTGAGTCTCAGGCAGTGGCTGGGGTCTCGGGCAGATTGGAGTGGGGGCAGGGCGTGGAGATTGCAGGGTCTGCCAGGGGTCTTGGAGAAGGGGAACCTTCCCAGTGGGGGTGGGGGGTGGTCATGCCCAATGGCCAGAACCTGGGGCCAAGTTGGGCAGGTCTTCCCTGGAATGGCTGGTGCCCAGGGATGGAACCTAGGGGCAGGCCTCTCTGGGTATGAACCCAGGCACTCACCTCTTGTCCAGATGGGAGCTCTGGGGAGGGATGGGAGCTGGGGGCTGGTCTCTAAAGTCTCAGGAAGTGGCTGGGGTCTCTCTTGTCCAGATTTGAGCTCCCAGGCCACCATATATTATTTTGAGAGTCACTTGGACTACTCTAGCTAATCCTACAAGAGGAAATTTCTGGTACTTGGCATTGGAGGTTTTGTTATCCTATGGTTCTTGTGGAGAGCAATGTCAGCTCTAATAACATAAATTCACTTCAGATAGATATGTGAATATATATGCATATATGGGTATATGGATATACATATGTATTTTATATGATTTAGGTAAATGCAAAATAATAATTATTTGATTTCTTCTCAAGCATCCTTTGTGTTATTTGTACTAACCCTTTCCTTCTCCTCTCTATTGATCTTCTTCCCCACTCCCCCCTCTAAATTTTTTCTGTCTGTTAAGCTTTACAGAATTCTATCAAGATAAAGTTAATTTATTAAATAATTCAATTTATTAAAATTTTAATAATGATATTTGCTTGAATATTTCTCCCATTTGCAGGTTAAATAAAAAATGGCATAAAACTAAGAACAAACCATACTTAAAAATCAGAAGTTGAGCCGGTTTGGATCATTCAATATTAATGGGGAACTGACATCAGTAAATTTAATCTAAAGGTCAGTTATATCTGGCCATCAAATAGAAAAGTAATTCAAATTTATATCTACAGTTCTCATATGAATTATAAATGGTATGCTTTATCTAGTAATCTTTGTACTGATGTATATTGAATTTATTGATAATTATGTTTACAGCTGTCTTTTTTAGTAGTCTTCTTCATTATCTTAAGATTTTTTTTATTTCATTGGCCATATTTTCTTAATATTGCATTGGTAATAGTTAATACTATTATTAAAAAATAATTACCATCACTCATCACTTATTTTTTGTCATTCACTTTCTTGAAAATTAATTTTAAAATCCTGTTTATGTTGTTCTTTATATTTATAGATAGATTGAAGTTTTAACAATGAGTAAGAGGAAAGACTTTGTGCACTTGATTATACACAGAAGAGAGAACTGAAAAACTACATAATTTTTCTTTATATAATACAATCTTATATTTCTATTTTGCCACAGCAACAAGACAAAGTAAATGTTATCTATTAATCATAAGTATTAAAATAAGTATATGCCAATAAACAATGATTCCAATATTCATATATTATAATTTAAAAAATCTCAAAAGATCTCAAGGAGATGTGAAAAGCTAGATCTGCCCCTCTATACTTGAAAGAAAATTTTAATTGCAATTTTTTCCCTGTCGTGGTTACTTGTCTCACTACTCACTTGAACAGAAAATTTATTCTAGGGCACTGAACACAGAATCTGCACAGCTTAACTCCTCTGGGGTATAAAATGAGGTAAGAACCTCATTAGCCTAATGTTAACAGAACTCTGGTGATTGTGATAAGCCTTTTTGACAGAAGTGAATGTAAAAGTTCCTTCCAATCTTGTTTTCCATATTCATAGCATTCACCATGCTTCTCATATATTGTTTTTCCCCTCAGTTACCTCTTTTACTGAATATGGGCATAACTCATTAAACATACTGTGCTACATTTGATTATTGCTTATTATTATTCAATATCAATCAATTTGTGTGATATGCTATTACCTTTCTGAGTTTTATATTTTTTTTCTATAATCTAGGTCCAATTCATAGAGCCCAAATCTCATTGGCACACATCTGTAAACCTGTTGACATATAGATGGTCTGCAGTTTGTGTCTCAGAGGCAAAATCTTAGAGAGATGTGTCTAAATGTCTATGGAAATCTTCAGGCATAAGATAATGCCTAGGAGGAATGTCTTTGGGGTAAAATAAGACCACAAAGACAGGGATGTATGAAAGAAAAATATCATTATAAAGGTGTGAAAGAGAATGTTTGCTCCAGCTTTTGGTGCAGTGCTATCTTTAGTAGCTAGCTGAACAATATATACACAGAAGTGGAAAAACATGTTTTCTCATTCCTGAAGTGAACCCAGATTCCTGTGTCTCTGTCTAACATTACTTTCCTTTCCAGATTCCTGTTTTGCCCATGGCTGTACCACCCACTACACAATCTCATCTCTTGGTAGTTAGAAACATGACGATCAAGAGTTCAAGGACATCTTTGGATATATCAATTTCAGAGATATCCAGAGGTTCTATGGCATAATACTTCAACCATTTTGCCTTTAGACTCCTAACTCTCTAAAATATTATACATTGTGATGAGTTTATTCTTCATCAATTGAGACCACAATATTCTCTTGATTTCTAAATGTTCCTGTTCTCTCCTGGTAATAAATGTTCTCTCCTTACTCTGGTTAATAATAGGGACTTTTAATCTCTTTTTACCATAAACTATAGAACATAGACACATTTTTGCATATACCCATTTTCCTGACATCATACTTATAATAGTATAAACAGCAGAAATTCATTAACATTATTGAGTTAAAAGAATCTACAAATAAATATGTACATGTACTTATGCATGAATATGGCCATGTTATCTTTCATTTAAAGAATTTGTCTATGAACTTACATTGTCAAAAGAAAATATCAGGTGGTCTGGAATGCGTATAAAAATCCCAAATTAACTGGATCTTGGGGGGAGATTGATTCCCAATTTTCTAAGAAAGCACCATATTGATTTCCACAGTGGCTGTACCAGCTTGCATTCTGTTGGGAATTTTGATGTTTAATTTCTTGAGTTCCCTATATATTCTGGATATCAGTCCTCTGTCAGATGTGGGGTTGGTGAAGATCTTTTCCCATTCTGTGGGCTGTCGCTTTGCCTTGTTGACCGTATCCTTTGCTCTACAAAAGCTTTTCAGTTTCAAGAGGTCCCATTGATTGATTGTTTGTCTCAGTGTCTGAGCTACTGGTGTTATACCTAGGAAGCGATCTCCTATGCCAATGCGTTCAAGACTACTTCCTACTTTCTCTTCTAGCAGGTTCAGAGTAGCTGTATTTATGTTGAGGTCTTTGATCCACTTGGACATAAGTTTTGTGCACGGTGATAGATATGGATCTATTTGCAGCCTTCTGCACATTGATATCCAGTTATGCCAGCACCATTTGTTGAAGATGCTTTCTTTTTTCCATTGTATGCTTTTGGCTTCTTTGTCAAAAATTATATGTTCATAGGTGTGCAGATTAATGTCAGGGTCTTCAATTCGATTCCATTGGTCCACATGTCAGTTTTTAAGCCAGTACCAAGCTGGTTTTATTACTGTAGCTCTATAGTAGAGCTTGAAGTCAGGGATTGTGATGCCTCCAGAGGTTGTTTTATTGTACAGGATTCTTTTGGCTATCCTGGGTTTTTTGTTTTTCCATATGAAGTTGAGTATTATTCTTTCCAGGTCTGTGAAGAATTGTGTTGGTATTTTGATGGGGATTGCATTGAATCTGTAGATTGCTTTTGGTAAATTTGCCATTTTTACTATGTTAGTCCTGCCTATCCATGAGCATGGGAGACCCCACATCTGACAGAGGACTGATATCCAGAATATATAAGGAACTCAAGAAATTAGACATCAAAATGCCCAACGGTCCAATTAAGAAATGGGCAATAGAACTAAACAGAGAAATCTCAACAGAGGAAACTCAAATGGCTGAAAGACATTTAAGGAATTGCTCAACATCCCTAATTATCAGGGAAATGCAAATCAAAACAACTCTAAGATATCATCTTACACCTGTCAGAATGGCTAAGATCAAAAACACTGAAAACACCTTATGATGGAGAGGATGTGGAGCTAGGGGAACTCTCCTCCACTGCTGGTGGGAATGCAAGCTTGTACAGCCACTTTGGAAATCAATATGGTGCTTTCTTAGAAAATTGGGAATCAATCTCCCCCAAGATCCAGCTATACCACTCTTGGGCATATACCCAAGGAATGCTCAATCATACCACAAGGGCACTTGTTCATATCTGCATTATTTGTAATAGCCAGAACCTGGAAACAACCTAGATGCCCTTCAACCAAAGAATGGATAAATAAACTGTGGTACATATATACAATGGAATACTACTCAGCAGAGAAAAACAATGACATCATGAGGTTTGCAGGCAAATGGAGGGATCTAGAAAAAATCCTCCTGAGTGAGGTAACCCATACTCAGAAAGACAAACATGGTATGTACCCACTCATAGGAGAATACTAGTTGTGGAACAAGGATGACCGGACAGCTACTCACACCACCAGGGAGGCTACCTGGATAACAGGACCCCAAGAAAGACACGGGAATCGCCCAATGACAGAGAAATGGATGAGATCTACATGAACAGTCTGGACGTGAGTGGGGGTAATGAGGGGCGAGGGGCGAGGGAAAGAGAACTTGGTGGAGCGGGAGATCCCAACTGGATCAAGAACAGAGAAGGAACACAAGGAATGTTCATGGTAAATGAAGACCACATGAGAATAGGAAGAAGCAAAGTGCTGGAGAGGCCCACAGAAATCCACAAAGATGCCCCCACAATAAACTGCTGGCAATAGTCGAGAAATAGCCCAATCTGACCTACCCTGGTGATAGGATGGCCAAACACCCTAATTGTCGTGCTAGAAACCCCATCCAGTGACTGAGGGAACTAGATGCAGATATCCACGGTCAGGCCCTGGGTGGAGCTCCGGGAGTCCAATTGGCGAGAAGGAGGAGGGTTTATGTGAGCAAGAGTTGTTGGGACCAGGGATGGATGGAATACAGGGACAAGTGGCCAAACGAATGGAAACACATGAACTGTGAACCAATGGCTGAGGGGCCCCCAACTGGATCAGGCCCTCTGAATGGGTGAGACAGTTGATTGGCTTGATCTGTTTAGGAGGCATACAGGCAGTTGGACCGGGTCCTGTGCTCAGTACATGAATTGGCTGTTTGAAACCTGGGGCTTAGTAGAGACCCTTGGCTCAGCCTGGGAGGAGGGGACTAGACCTGCCTGGGCTGAGTCCACCAGGTCTATCTCAATCCTCGGGGTAGTCTTTGCCCTGGAGGAGATGGAAATGGGGGGTGGGCCGGGGGGGAGGACTTTTTTTCATTCTTGCTTTAGTGTTTCTCAAACATCAACCAAGAAAACTTCACCTTCCTTAGATGAGCTGTCTGTTTTGGTTTATGTATATAAAAGGTTTTCCAGTAAAGTGAAATTCTATATAATAGACCTCATGTTTTTGTTTTGTTTTCCTTATCTCCTCATTGAAAATTTCAACCATTTATATCTGCTATGTGCTTTGATCATAAGAGAGAAATCTTGATTTATTGATTCCCAAGTAATTACGTTTTCTGTTTAATGATATTTCAAGTGCTATATTTAGATTTATGATTGTATGCTAAATACAAAATACAATATGAGTTATTTAAATTATACTCAAGAAAGAAATGTCCTTTAGGTAAAGTTTCTCTACTCTTCTAAAGTTAATTCACAATTCAAAATGAATAGCTCCACCTAACAGAGAATTATGCATTTGGAGAAGTACTTATGATTAAATACTGTCCTTGAATCTAAGGGTACTTATTTTAGGTCAAAAAATAGTTGAAGATATGAATAAACTCCTTAAAATGGTATGGAGGTTAAAAAAATAGCAAACCCCTGACTCCTCTCATCTTAGAGGAGAAAGATTGCTCAGTGGTTAAGAGCTTTGACTGATGCTCCAGAGGACCCAGGTTCAATTCCCAGGCTGTCCAGTGACTGATCACACCAGAATAGAAAAAAATGTACCATATTTTCTTAATTCATTCTTTGATTGAGGAGCATCAGGTTGTGTCCTAGTTCTGGCTATCATGAATAATGCTGCTATGAACATAACTGAGCAAGTGTCCTTGTGGTATGATTGAGCATTCCTTGGGTATATGCCCAAGAGTGGTATCATTGGATCTTGAGGTAGATCGATTCCCAATTTTCTGAGAAACTGCCATGTTGATTTCCAAAGTGGCTGTACAAGTTTGCACTCCCACCAACAGAGGAAGAGTGTTCCACTTGCTCCACATCCTCTCTAACATAAGCTGTCATCAGTGTTTTTGATCATAGCCATTCTGACAGGTGTAAGGTGATATCTCAGAGGCATTTTGATTTGCATTTCCCTGATGGCTAACAGTGTTGAACACTTCTTTAAGTGTCTTTTGGCCATTTGATATTCTTCTGTTGAGAATTCTCTCTTTAGCACTGTAGCCACCTTTTTAATTGGATTCCTTGGTATGTTGAGGCAACAGCTGCTGCTCTGCAATACTGGCTGTTTCTCATCATATTGGTGGCAGTGGTAACACTGCTACTAGGGAAGAAGGGTTTACCACTGCTTGTTCAGAGAACAATTGCCAGGATCATCATGTTATAAGAAAGCATTGGCAAAGGTCAGTGTAGAGAATTTTGGCGAGGCAAGTGGTGGGGAGAAATTGCTATGATAGTCTCTTCTAAGGAAGAATGTTTGTGGTTCCTAGATGCAGAGTTTTATCAGACTGTGATGTTATGCTATGGAAACATCCTAGGATTTATAGCAGCAGACAACAAAGACTATGGCACATGGACTCAGCTGTGGCTGGTGTCTGATTACCACGAGCATGGATCCCTTTTTGATTACTTGAATACATACACTGTTACAGTGGAAGGGATGATCGAACTCACTTTGTCCATGGCAAGTGGTCTTGCCCATCATCACATGGAGATTGTTGGTACCCAAGGAAAGCCAGCTATGGCTCACAGAGATTTGAAATCAAAGAATATCTTGTGAAGAAAATTCAACCTGTATTATTGCAAACTTGGGACAGGCTGTGAGACACGATTCTGCCACAGATACTATTGAACATACATAATAGCGACTTTGAAGTCTCCAAAAGGATGATGGAACCCCACAATGATGATTCCATCAGGACAATGATAATATCACTAAACTGACAAACACCACCCAAAGATCTGGACTACAAAGTTCTCAGGACAGTTTTGAGATTGCTAGCTGAGGTGATCTAGCCTCACAGATTACTTGAGCAAGGATTTAGGTAAGTCCTGCATTTTCCCATTATGCAGAGATTGAACAAAAAAGGATATAGCTAACTCTCCCAGGACTTGACAATTAATCCAAAATTTATCTTTCCAGGATCCCCTACATATACCTTTGCCCTGAAACAGCAGGAAGTAATTTAAAGAACATGATGCCCACATTCCCAAGAGGTGGGGTGGCTTTTTTGGCCTTCCAATGGGCTATGGATAATTGTCATTGTTTAGGATGGTTTGTTACAAGGTGTTAATTTATAATAGTCAGGAAAAAAAAGCTAAACAAGGAGATTAGATTCAGGGTTCTTGTTTTAAAAAAAGGAAAATAAAAAAGAGGGTATAGATAAGAGGTAGATTATTAAATCTACTCTTTAAAAAGATATAAAAATAATAGAATAAAAGGGTAGATTATTGAATCAATTCTGAAAAGCAAAAGGAGAGGATAGAGATATGAGATAAAAAGGTAGATTATTGAATCTACTTTTAAAAAGCAAATACTAGTTTTAAATATCTTACATTGGATTGGATTTTTGTATATTGTATACATATTATGTATATTAATACAAATTTGAGATTGATTTTGTTAGAAAATACTGTACATATATTTCTAATCTTATTCAAGGTTTTGTACCTAAACAGTTCATTTAATAATGTAATACAAATTGCTAGCCCTTGAAAGTTATTATTATCAACTAATCAGGACAGAAGACATGCAAGTTAATATTTAGTCATTACAATCAAACTTGTAGTCATATTCAGTATGTTTTCAAGGTTAAACAGAAATATATATTAGATATACAGATCATCTTTGAACACTTCAAAGATCTATAGAATATGGCATGTAAGATGTTTTAATAACATGGATTTTTTTCTATAATTTTTTATGTTATAATTTAATTTAATTTTACATATCAGCAACAGATTCCCTTGTCCTCCCCCCTCAGGCCCCCTACCTTCCCCCCAGCACACCCCCCCCATTCCCATCGCCTCCAGGGCAAAGACTCCCCTGGGGATTGAGTTCAACTTGGTAGATTCAGTCCAGGTAGGTCCAGTCCCCTCCTCCCTTCACCCAGGCTGAGCAAAGTGTCCCTGCATAGGCCCCAGGTTTCAAACAGCCAGCTCATGCACTGAGGACAGGTCCCGGTCCCACTGCCTTGATGCCTCCCAAACAGTTCAAGCTAATCAACTATCTCACTTATCCAGAGGGCCTGATCCAGTTGAGGGCTCCCCAGCTATTGGTTCATAGTTCATGTGTTTCCATTAGTTTGGCTATTTGTTTTTTTTTTT
>CABHPP010069873.1:0-22667 GCA_902168425.1 Peromyscus attwateri | reverse complement strand
TTTTTTTTTTTTTTTTTTTTTGGTTTTTCGAGACAGGGTTTCTCTGTGTAGCTTTGCACCTTTCCTGGATCTCGCTCTGTAGACCAGGCTGGCCTCGAACTCCCAGAGATCTGCCTGCCTCTGCCTCCCGAGTGCTGGGATTAAAGGTGTGCGCCACCACCGCCCGGCCTTGTTTTCCTATTTCTGTTGAGGTCTCTTTTTCCTGTGAAAACAGTGGGATAAAATTTGGTTTGTCATTTGTTTGTTTGTTTGTTTGTTTGGTCTACTTACAGCATTTCCAATTATGGTCTTTTTCACGTTTTTAAGTTTTGTCCCACTTTTGACTCATCTTTTTTAATTAAGTCTAACTCATAAAATCTCGTACTTTACCTGTTGCTAATCTTATGTTAGGTAGACTGATTCTGCTCCATGTCAACAATGAGCTATACGGTCCTTTGTGTTTCTGTCCTTGTAACTCTGAACAACAATGCAGAAGGTCTCTGCTGTGAGGTATCCGTCTCCCATCACTGCTAAAATGGCTCCTTCCACCACCTCCTGTGCTGCTACACTCAGGGAGAGCAGTGCTTTTGAGTCCTGATTCATTCCCATCACCTCCCAGGACATCAGAGTGACGGAAGTCCAATGGACTACCCAAGGAATATTGCTGCTTCAGCATTTTCATTCTTTCGTGTTTAATGTTACTCTGCTCGCATAAAACTCCCCAATCCTTGTGTTTTATTTGCTGTTTATCGAATTTTGAAGCAAGATCATCACTATATAGTTCAGGATGGCCTGCAACTCAGGCTATAGCCCGGGCTGCCCTTCAACTTGAAGTCCTGCTGTCCCCAGGGGCTAATATTATACTTGAAAGATCCCACACCTGGAGAATTTTACTAATCTTTTTAGTTATCTATGGGAATATTACTGGTTCTTTCCATAAGAATTAATTTATTTTAGTCCTCACAGGACCAGGTACATTATGTTAAGGTTTGTTATACTATGGTATGCTATACTAAAGATGGTTATATATTATATGAGTAACCGCTTACCTTCTATGTTTGGATTAAAATTCCTTGGAAATAGAAAATAGAAATATTTTATTGATTTATATGATCTCTAGAATATTTTTATTGTATGGTGAATGGTGTTTGTGTGTTTGTATGAACATGAATTTGTGAGTATGTACATAAAATGTATGAACGTGCTTATGAACACACATGAAGTTGGCAAGGAAGACTCCAGCTATCTCTATCACTTTCCCTTATTTCATTGAGATAGAATCTCTTGTTGATCTGGAAGCTTGCTGTTTGGGCTAAGCTGGCTTCCAAGGAAATCATGTGGTCTTCTGGTCTCTGCCTTCCAACACCTGGGCACACCTGGCTTTTCATGTGGGTTCTGAGGATTCAAACTCAGGTCCTTGGGTTTACCCAGCAAGTGCTTTTACCCCCTGAGCCATTTCCCCAGACCATACCGGCAATTCTTTTTAAAAATCAAGCTGAAGCCCTCTTGACCCACTGTTACTGTGGTCTGAAGGGATGGTATGTCGTTTTGTCATTTTTTTTTTTATTGTTCTCCTCCCGTCGTTGGCCTACTCTCCCCATGGCACCTTTGTCCCCGCTGGCCTGGTCCTATCAGTTTCCATAGCTTGCTCCATCTGCTCTTTTCTTGGGTGTGAGGGAAGCTCAGACACGGCTGGCTCCTGGGCTTAAGTCTCTTGGTATTCAGATAGCTCCTCTGTTGTCTGTCCACTCCCAAGGATGTTTCCCTTACATGGTCTTGGTCAACATCCCTTGCTTCCTGTAGATTACATGTCTCTCTCTCTTTTAGTTTTTGAAGAAACTAAATATAATTTTTTCTTTATTTTTTAATAGAACAAGAAAGCTATCTTCAAGAAATTTCCAGCTTTTCAGAAACATTCTCTGTATCCAGGAAACACTATAGGCCTGGATATCTACTTGTACTCATGAGAAGATGGGAAATAAAAAATAAAAATGAAAAATGAAAATGTATCTCCATTGTAACAACAACAACAACAACAACAAAATCCTTCCACAAATAAAAGATTGATAAGCAGGCCCTGAGATGTCAACATTTCCAAAAATAAAGGGTAAGTCTGAATTAGAGTTGTAGTCAGCTGTCTAAAGACTTGAGAGACCAGACAGCTCTGAACAGAATGGAATAGGAAATAAATCAGGTGAGACCCTGGGTTTCACTAAAGAGAAATAGCTGAAAATGTCAACAGGGAGGTAGGAAGCATCAGGAAGGCTTGGCAGAGCAGGGCTAGGTTGGAGACTTGGCCGTAGGATGTTGGTCTTCAGGAGGACAAATAACACCTAGGTAGAACCTCAGTACTAGAGAAACAGGACATTGGGATAAGCATTGCAATAGGTCATTCAGTGAGGAAAAAAGTTCCATAAGAATTTAATATCCAGAAAAGGATTTGAAGAGTAAACCTGTGCAGAAACAAGGCTGGCTTCCTGTCTGGGTTGCTGAGTCATTGAGCTACTAGATTATGACTTCAGTATTTTTTCTGTAATGGAAGGAAGGAAGATTTGGTCTGGAAGTTGGATGTGAGGATAAACTCTAGCCTGCAGCAGAAATCTGAGTTGCCCCAGAGATAGGGAGTGGAGGGATAGGGGAAGGTGTAGACAATGAGTCAGACAGGCCCTCCAGCCAGATTCTGGATGCACAGCTTTTGAAATGGACACTGGCGAAGATATTAGTCTTCACACTCTTGTCCACACATGGATACTGTCAATACGTAACCTTAAATATGTTGGTCAAATATGGCCTGCTTTTAGAAAATCATCATTTATATTTCTTTCTCAAAAGTTCAATTGCCACAATCCAATGTAGAGAATACTCCCTGTGCTGAAGAACAAAGCAATAATATTGCTCTGATAGCTTAGAGATGTCTCAAGATTAGATAGCACATTGTGGAGAAGGAGCAGAGCCACACTTCGGATGACTGACAGTTTGCAAACCATTAATCTGTAAACACTTCTGTATACTTCTCACACCTTCAGGGAGGCAACAACTGTAATTGTTACAGTGCAAGCATTGAACATTATTCAGTGATTTCATATGCAAATAGATCCAAGTCTCTTTCCATTTAAATGCAGGCCACATCCCACAACCAGGGCATTCTCTCTTAAACTCCTAGCTCTGTGCATTCATCCCCTGACTTCAGAGCCTCCACTGGGTCCGTAATGTGCCCCAGCATATGATGAAATTTTTCCTGTCAGTGTTCCTTCCAAGTGTGACTTACGCCACTGGCCCAGTCTCCGTCTCCACTTCAACTTGTCTCTGAATATGTCAAACAAACCTGTCCCCTACTTATGTTCATGCTACTGGAAAACAACTACTCTTGTTTTCTCGTGGGTATTTAATCTCTGTTGTATTTTTAAATCTAGCTCTTTTTTCCTTTCCAACATAAAAACTTGGCCAATAGCACATGCCATGAATTTTCTCCCTTCTTTCATATCTCAATGTTTTGGATACAAATGATCACCTACCTAACACTACTCTCTCTTTCTTCTTACAGAGTCCTGGTTTTATTCTGGGAAACCTTGTTGGAGCAAAGGTGGTTAATATACCAGCCAGTGAGACAAGTGAATTTCTAGAAACTGCTTTCCTGGGGGCCAGAGAGATGGCTCAGAGGTTAAGAGCACTTGCTGCTCTTCCAGGGGACCCAACACCCCATGGCAGCTAACGACTACCTGTAACTCCAGTCCTATGAAATATGACACCCTCTTACGGCTTCCATGGACATTAGGTATGCATGTTATACACAGACTTACATGCAGGTGAAACACCCATGCATATAAAAAGTTATAAAATAAATGTCTTTAAAAAAGAAAGAAATTGGTTTCCTGATGTTGGCAGAACACTGCATTTTCTTTTGGGTGTCTTTTTCCCCTGGAACTTGGGCCGGAAGTGCAAGGGGAAACGGTCATCAATTGTTCATAAGGTAAACAAAATAATGAAAACTAAATGCAAAGGATGGCGGTGTGGAAAGGGATATTGCTACCACCATGGGTCTACTCTACCATCTTGTGTTGCCTTTATGTGGCCAGCATTTTTATGTAAAAAGTAAATACCTATTGACTAGTTAATACTAAGTTAGTAGGTAATACATGCAACTTCATAAATCAAAGTCAACAACATACTATATGCTATTATTTCTCTTGTCTTTTTGCGTTTATTAATTTTCTCTCACCAACTAGATACTCCCTTGTCTGGCACTGTATATGCTAGTATATCTTTACTGGTGTCTCATTACTATTCCTTTTTAGACTGAGGTTTCTTTTTCGTTTTTCTTTTTTTTTTTTTAAATAATATTTATTTATTATGTATACAGTGTTCTGCTTGCCTGCCAGAAGAGGGTGTCAGATCTCATTACAGATGGTTGTGAGCTACCATGTGGTTGCTGGGAATTGAACTCAGGACCTGTGCAAGAAGAGCCAGTGCTCTTAACCGCTGAGCCATCTCTCCAGCCCTAGACTGAGGTTTCTAGTCAGTGATGATTAGTGCAAATATTGTTAGGTTTAGCTGCTCAATATGCTAATCAGTATATGATAATATGAGAGAAATAACCCAAATGCTAGACATGGTACATACAGAAAAGTATGGGTTTTGGGAGTAATTTCATTTTGACACTAGAAATCAGATCCTTTCATGTAGATTTTAAATACATTTGCTTAAAAATCATATCAGAGTCAGCTACATTTTAGTATTTATTATCCTTCTATTTTACTTTTAAAGAAATACTTGTACCTTAATTAGTTAATGAAAAATAGAATAATTAGATATATGATACAGATAGGAAATCTTATAGGATCCATTTAAATTTTATTTTAGTAGGCAAGTTAGCATGGGATGGATGATGGTATACCATAAGGATACTGAGAAATTTTCATCACAATTTAAAAAGAATGTTCTTTAACTGTAACAAAGCCATCCTTGACATTGAGAAAGTCAAGGACTCCAGGGATATTAAACAACATATCTATATAAAGTTCACCAAGAATAATGAGAACAGGAGATAGAAAAGAAAATGATAAGCCAGTACTACACCAGTAGGAACAGCGACTAACAGCGACGAAGAAATTTCATAAGGCCCATTGCTGTTGATTTTATGTTGATATCCAATACTGGTATTAAAGGACTGTTTAATTAAATTTTTGGCTTTTCTGACCCAGTAATTATTTAGGAAATATATTTTACATTTTCCAGATCAGTGGATTTATTTATCACAAATCTAAAATTTTATTATATTTTGGCTATATAAAATGGCCCATTGAATTCTGCTTTGTAGAATTTATCAAAGTCTTTTTTAATGCTCTAATATGTGGTCATATTTTTTCAGTGTTTTGTTGTTGTTTGCAAAGAAGCAGGCAGATGTACACAGCAAGCTGTGGGCTATTCATGGCTACATAATGAGACCTAGTCTCAAACAAAACCCAAATATGAGTCAACCAACCAACTCAACAAACAAAAAAACCTCTGAGAAAGACCAACATAATATTCAATATATTTTGGGGGCTGAAGAGATTGCTCTACAGTTAATCGTACTTACTGCTTTTGTAGAAGGCCTGGATTCTGTTCCCAGGACCCACATGGAAACTCATAACTTTCTTTAATACCAGTTCCAGGGGCTTGCAAGACCACTTTTAGCTTTCCAGGGCACCAGACATTCAAGTGGTGAACATACATAGATGCCTGCAAAACACTCATACATATAAAATAAGAATATTTAAAAAAATTGCCATTAAAAGGGGTTTAAAATGTATATCTTCAGTTTGGGAAGTCTGACATTTAATACGTAACTTTTGAATTCATCACATTAATTATAATACTCAAATGATGAAATCAGTCCCATATTTTAAATTACTCTGCGCTACAATAAGGATAATCTGTATGTTTGTAATATAAACAGTTTGTAATGATGAAAATTTGAAACTCTAGAGCACATGTAACCTTGTGATTAACCCTGCAATTTCATTTTTTTAAAAAGGTAATTGATACTAGATTGGTGATTTGAAATGGAAAATTAATGGAGTTTGCCTAATTTTTAAGGAGAATTGGGAAATGTAAGACCTTGAAATTCACACACACACACACACACACACACACACACACACATACACACACACACACACACACTAGACTCCTTATACACTCAAACAGTTTCTTGGGAAAAAGAATTGTATGCTTGTCTGAGCAAATGTTTAAAGTTCTTCAAAAGAAAAGAGAATATACTCATCTAAAATGATTATGATATTAACTTCATCAACTGAAGCACTGCAGAGGAATTTAGCCCATTCTTCACTTGACTGATCACTACGTTATTCTCTTGAGAATCATTGTTCTTGTTGCAAGTGAATTTTGCTATACTTATAGGTAAAACAGGTTTTCCCTATTTGATAATGGTAATGAAACCCAATGCCAATGCCATGTGTACACTAGCCAAGCAGTTGGCCAGGAGCTATATCTCAGCCTTTTGCTAAATGTAATTTAGAGACAGAAAACAAATCTGATCAATCTACTCTGCTTCACCAAAGCCAGCTGAGTCTTGAAGTAAGTTACAAGAGAATAACTGTAATACCTTATGTTTGTACTTACTACTCATAAGCATTTTGCCCTTTGTCCTTGCCATGACTATGGCTTAAGTAAGATTGCAGTTTTGTTAATAAAAATTGGTCAGACACAACTATGTATATTTGAAGTTAACCAAGCTCCTGATTTATTCTTTTGCTTAAAGTCTGGGAAGCAGCTAAAGCATCTACAGGCATAAATTGTGACAAGTGGGTAAGAGTGTGCTCAGTATCTGTGATAAAGGGGCATTGTAGAGCCAGTGAAATGACTCAGTGGGGAAAATACTTGCTCACAAACATGACAACCTGAGTTCCATCCTAGGATCCAGATAGTGGAAGGGGAGTATCGACTCCTTCAAGTTGTTCTCTGACCTCTGCATGCCTGTAGTCAGCAGCATGCCCAAGTACACACGTCCCCACACCCAGTGAATAAATAAAGTAAAAGTGTGGTCTAGTGAGAGGAGGAAGAGCCCAGGCTTCCATAGACCCGTTTTGTTTTGTTTTTTATGTTGCATTCACTTTCCAGGATGTGAGTCTGTACAGGTTATTGAGTTTCTCCAAGTCTGTTTCCTGAGGAGAGATTAAACTAGTAGCTCCAGATGTAAAAAAATTATTGATTTAAAAAACTATGCAGATCCTTGGAATGTGATCAGTGGCAGAGTGCTTGCCTAGAATGTGCAAGGCCTTGGGTTCCTTCTCCAGAAGTACAAGGAAAAAAAATATAAAACTATACAAAGACCCCAACACTCAGCTCTAAACTACACAGAAAGATTAGAAAATATCTGAAAACCTTTCTATTCTAATTTCCTTTTTCAGTCTAGTATATATGGATTTAGATTTACACTTTATGGTGTAAGGTCAGATATCTTAAGAGCAAATGATAGCATTTGAGAAGCTGAGGCAAAAGGATCACAAGTATGAAGCCATCTTGAATTATGTCACAAAATTCTGTCTCAAAAAACAACAGAAAACAAATGTCACACTTCCTTCAGTGTAGAGATGAGTTTCCATTTTATTAATTTCAAGTGGCTAAAAGTCATGCTAGGCATTTGCTATGCTCTAGTTGTACATAGGAGATAGTGTTAGACCATGTAGATTGCAGATGATAGGAAATAAGTCAATAAGAAAAGTGGAATCAATTAGAAACACTCTTTAAAGGCACGCTATTATGTCTTAAGTTATAAATGTCCACAGGCTTCTGAATCTGTGCAACTCAATAACATAATGGAGCTTAGTGAGCATGAATCACAATCAACAGGCACAGCCAGCTCTCTGAGTATGTGCGGAAATCAACAGCTATGATGTGAACAGGGCATTTGTGTGGGTGGAGCTGAGCATGGGAGACTGGGAAAAAGTGGAGCAGCACTGTAGCTGTGGGAATTGATTTTCAAAAATCACTCAATGACAGTTTGAATCCATGTTCAGTGAATCTCCACAGTAGACTTTCAGATTTCTTTGATGTTAGAAATTTAGTTAGTGTGTCAGACTCGTTGAGTAGGTTGCAAATTCCCTGAAGGCAGGTGTAGTGTCTCCTTTCTCTCTCTATACCCACCCCCTAACATAACCACTCAATAACACTTAAAGGGTGTGTGAGTAATACATGAGTAATCACAAGACGAAGTAGTCAGACTCTAGCAAACTGAATTGGTTTGCAGTTTTGAAGAGACTGAGACTCAATTCAGTGAAATATCTTGATGTTAACTTTATTCTTCACATGTCTAGAGAGAAATGGACACATCTCAGTGTTTGTGTATTTAAAATTTTTAAGTTTAGTGGCTACGTATAGAAATTAGGATCTACCATAAAAATAGATTTGCCTAATTTTCTTGATTGGATTTTTCTTGAAAGATGGAAAGATTTGGCTTCAGTATGTCAAGTGCTTATGCAAAAACATGTGGTCATAGCTGAGTAGTGGCTGCTCTCTTGGAATAGGGTGCACAAATTTTAACTGACCTCAATCTGTTCCTATTCACTTTACTAATTTATGTTGCCTCTTAGAGCCCTTATCACTGGTGGAATAGTGACCCGTGAACCAGATGAGGACCTGGTACATTTTTTTTTTTAAACAAAAGGACACAGAGGAATAAGAGGGCACCCCTCCTCTTCCAAAATAACTGAGAATCTAATTGGGCCTGGTGGGGTGCTGTGGTCGTTGACAGAGGAAATACAAATCTACAAGGTCACTGAATTGGGGGCACAGAGTGGATGGGGCTGTGCACTGACAGCTGGAGGGGAAAATGCTAGAGGAATCCAATTCCATTTCTGTGGAATATGGTCCTTCTTGGTAAATAAAGCTTGCCTTTCCAAAGCCAGGGGTTTGTGATTATAGAACTTGGTTCCTGAAGGGGAAGAGCAAAATGGGAGGATTGAGACTGTGCTTGGCCCAAACTACCTCACGCAGTTCTCTGGTTCTTAGAACTCAGCCAATTCAATTTACTTCCATTTGGCTTCCACTTTCTGAAATGCATACATTGGATGACACAATCTGTTATATTAGATTTACTCATATTTTATAGGGATATGGCAGAGTGTAAGCCAAATATTGTAGACACATGAGATTTACGGCCAGTAATTAATCTTGTAAAATAATGAATTGCCACCAAAAAGAGGGAAAGAGCAGATTCCCAACAGGAATGGAAATCCAATCCACTCATTTGATGAGTGAATATTTCATCTCAAATACACACACACACACACACACACATACACACACACACACACACACACACACACACACACACACAAAACCAAACCAACCAAACAAACAAAAACCCAGAATCTAAAATATCTCCTAGTACCCAGAAGTCATCCTCTACCCAAACCACCTTGAGGGGTGTGGCTGGCAGACTGTGTGTTCTCTAGTCTTACAAATCTTAGCAAATTGCAGTAGGTCCTCTGCTGATGAAACTTGATATTCTTGCACTGGGCCATTCCAGCAGGAATCCAGCTCTACAGTTGGCAGGCTCTGACTGACACTCACAAACAGGTCCAGTCTGAAAGATGAGGATTCAGGATGCAGAACACCACATTTTTCTTATTATATTATGCATATTTAGCCTTTTGGAAAAAAAATGAGAAAAAGTCCCTGGACTTGAAACTAAAAAAGAAGTGTAAGTGCCTACTTCTTTAAGAAGAAATAGAGCCTATTTTAAATTTAAAGGAGGAGTAATATTTGTTTGTTTGTTTGTTTTTGAGTAAGAAGTTGTGTAGAAGCTTGGCTATATAATTTTCTTAAATGGAGGGCGGCAGGCAAGATCTGTAGCCTAGGCTGGCTCTGAGTTCATGGCAACCTTACCACATCGGCCTCTTTAGTGCTGGGGTTGCAAGGCAAGAGCTATCATGAGTGGGTAAGTCTAGCCATGTCTTTTTGGATCCATATATGCACCTAGACTCCTGGTGGCACTACAGGTCTGATTATTACATTTTTAAAATGAAGATTCCCTCTTCTCTAAATTAGTTTTTCCTTATAGCCTTCTTTCTCTCTCTCTCTTTTTTTTCCTTTTGAGTTTTACATAAAAATCTAGGGGAGTCTTTTTTTCACTGTTTTTCTCATGAAGGAAAACATTTCCTTTGCAGCTAGGAATCAAAAAAATGTGACCATTGGACTTGTTTTCCCTTTCCTTCTTCTAAAACCAAGAAACATATTTTTCTTTCTGCACTGAGACCATCACTGAACTATCAGATAACCAGTTGGGTCACGAAACCAAGATATTTATAGTCTGCAAATATTTTCATGGTGGCAATTGTGGAAAGGGGGGTATTCTCTCCTATATACATAGAGTACCATATGATTTTTATTTTTTTAATATTTAAAAGTAAAGTCAATGTTTTCCTGCAGTGACAACGATGCATGTTTAAATCTTTGCTGGGAGGAGTTCTGCCCATTCTTTTTTTAAATCACGTTTTAGGATGATTGTGAAATTTGCAGATTGTGCAGGTTATGGATTTTTATGATCTGTTTAAGGTACCACAGCGGTATTAAGAAACAAATGGGCTTATAAAGGTAGACAAAATTGTATTTCAAAATTGCCTTTTTTTCTGAGTCACTTGTATTTTAGGACATTTGGTTTTGAAAACAAAGTAATTCTGAAACAAAAGAAATATACAATGCTTCTGTTTGGATGTGGTCTGGGTCACTCATGCTGTCAGCCAAAGCAAGTCACATGGCCGAGGCTAATATCACTATGGTAGGGAAGTGTGTTGATACCAAATGAAGTTACTGCAAGGTCCATAATTATGGATAAGATAAGTACCTTACAAATGAATTAGTCCACAGTAATTAGACCAGGATGATCAAGGGGACTTCTGTCCTTCAGTATACTGTTTCTGGTCTCTTTCCTACTTTCATGATTTAAATTGCTTCCTCCTGTTATATAGTGTGAACTAACAATATAGTTTTAATATTTATTATTTGCATACACACAAAAATAAAAGGGACAAGAGTCTGAAAGAAAAACACCATAGCACAGCCTATGAATAAAAACATACACAAACACTCCTTCAAGTATTATTCAGTTTTCTTAAAATTTCTGACTCTTTTCCTTTTGTGAATTCCAAATTCTATTTTTTCCTAGAAATGTTTTTTTCTTAATTTCTTGCTTTTTCTTATCATTTTGTTATACATTTTTTCCAATGTCTTTAACTCCTTGTTCTATTCACATGACGTCACCTATTGGACATGTCTAGGGTGCTCAGCTGAAACATGGTTCTCATTTTACAAAATAAGGAAGTTCTATTAAGTTTTTCCAAGGTCCTTTCAGTTCTGAAATCGTATAATTATTTGTTCCCAAAATGATGAAGTTTTGTAAAAGACACAAGGCTAGACAATGTAGACACAATGCTGCAGAACAAAGGGAAGTATTTTATTTTATTTTAGTTTAGTTTTGTGAGACAGGGTCACTCTGCCTATCCTGGAACTCACTCTGTAGACCAGGTTGGCCTCAAACTCATAGAGCAAGTGCTGGGATTAAAGGCATCACCTGCCCAGCTGCAAAGTGAAATATTTGTCACACTGGGAATGGTAATTGGCAAAGTATTATGGAAATGTAGTAAAACATTATTTTAGGAATACTAGCAAAAAATCAGACCTATTATCTCAATTTTCTATTTTTTTTCTGTTTTTAAATTTTTATTCCCCCTTTTCAGTAGACTCTTTCTGTTATTTTATCCTTGGTTCCAAGTGCAGGCTCTGAATGTACCAGGGCTGTTTTGTTTTCAAAGTACATATAGAAAAGCCAATTCAAATGAACCAAAGGAAGAAAATGGAAGATATTGTCTCATATAACAGTCTATAAACATTTGTCTTTATACCTACAGATAAGTGTAGTCATCATCCTTCATCAAGGAAACTTCTCTTTGCAACCGACCATTACAGAAAATGACAACCAATCAACACCCAGAGTTGTGAAACCCAGTCCCAGTGTACACATCTACAAAACACTTACATATCCAAGGCTCAGGGAACATTGTGGAAGAGGGTATGGAAGGATTAAAGAGCTGGAGGGACAAGGGAATTAGGGTTGTTTGAATCTTAGATGGTCTTTTAATAAAAAGCCCAGAGCCAGATATCAAGGTGAAAGCTGAAAGATCAGAGAAGCAAAGCAGCCAGCCATTAGGTCTTACCTCTATGAAATCCTCAGCCTAAAGAGAGAGAGTTCCTGTTTCCTCATGCCATATATACTTTTCTCTGCCCTGCCATATTACTTCCTGGGATTAAAGGCGTGTGTGCTTCCCAAGCAAAGACATGAGATCTCAAGCACTGGATTAAAGGTGTGTGCCACCACTGCCTGACTCTTATGTCTAATCTAGTGGCTGGCTCAGGCAAGTTTATGAGGGTACACAATATATCACCACACATTGCTTTGAGATTTTTTTTGTCTCCTAGTAATATCAGAAGATATACCTGTAAAATCTGACCAACATGACTACCCAACCAACATGGCTGAACAAAGAGGACGCTAATTGTAAAGACCACGAGGACACAGGCAACTACATAAAGAACTACAGGCAACTGAGTAAAGCTGGGAAATGGAGAGATGGCCCTCCTCAGAGAAGAGCACACCAATTGGTTGCTCAGTGCAAAATGGACTCAACAGATTACACACATACACACATATGCACACGCACACGCACACAGAGAGGTATTGATGAAAACAGAGGCCATGAATTTGAAGGAGAGTGGTGACGGGTATAGGGGAGGTTTAAAGGGAGAAAAGGGAAGAGAAAAATGTTATAATTAAAATATAATCTCAAATCCATAGCCAGATATTGGGTGGACCTGGGGGAATCCTATGGAAGAGGGAAGAAGGATTATAGGAGCCAGAGAGGCCAAGGACACCACAAGAAAACCCACAGAATCAACTAACCTGGGCTCATAGGAGCTCACAGAGACTGAACAGACAACCAGGGAGCCTTCATTGGACTGACCTAGGCCCTCTGCACACACGTTACAGTTGTGTAGCTTGGTCTTCTAGTGGGACTCCTAATAGAGGAAGCAGGGGCTGTCTCTGACTCTGTTACCTGCTTTTGGGACCCTTTTCTCCCACTGGGTTGCTCTGTCCAGCCTTAATAGGAGAGGAGATGTCTAGTCTTATTACAACTTGATATGTCATGGCTGGCTGATATACATGGGAGGCCTGCACTTTTCTGAAGAGAAAGGAGGAGGAGTGGAAGGGGGGGAGGTTGAGGGGATGTTGAGGGGAGGGACTGGGAAGAGGCAGGAGGGAGGGGAAACTGTGATTGGGCTGGGAAAAATTAGTTAATTAATAACCCCACAAATACAATCTCAAAAATAAACAAAACTAAAATCATGTTAGGCATTATGAATATGTCTTAATTGATTTTCTGCTGTTCCAATAGAATGTCGTAGCTTGAGTAAATTATAAGTTGTTGGACTCATGGCTCTTCAGGCTTCAAAATCCAAGAGAACGATACTGGCTTCTGGTAGGAAACTTTATGATGTGTTATTCATGGTATGCTGGAGAGGCAAGTGAGCTTGAGAGAGACAGAAAAAAACAACATGGGCCAAACTCTTTTCTACTTAGGAACATTGTTTTTAAATGACAGCGTTAATTCCTTCATAAGGATGCCACTCAAGACTGGACAAAGTTTGTAGATTCCAGTTCTCAATGCCATCACAGTAAATTCCAACACATGCTCTAAAGGGCAGTCAAACCACAGCAGCATAGAATCCAGCACTGTTGTCTCCCATAACCTCTGCTTTGGCTTATTGAAACTTCAGGTACCTGTAGCCAGCCACAATCTGGACATATTAAATGGAAAGTTCCCCAAATAAATAGTTTGTACCTTCATAAATTTTAAACTGTGCTGTTCTGAATAGGATGATGGCATCTTCAACCATCCTGCTTTATCCTTGCCTAGGGTATGACCTGTTTTGTATGTTCCTCAGTGTGAATCCATGCTGCTGTTTATGTACCACACTCACCACTTAACCAATTTTCTAACTTACTCATATCGACTTCTATGTATCACTAGCTCTAGTTCAAGTAATACCTGTATTAGGTAGTAATAACCTTGTATCCTAGAGAAGGGATGCTGCCCATATGGAAGTGTCAAGCAGAAACCTTTCCTCACAGGTATTATATGCATAGGTTTGGCCATTGTTTATGTAGGTTTTGGTACTACCCATGGTTTTGGGTGTTTTCTATGAGAAATGGAACATAGCCATCCATCCATCTGAAGGTCAGATGAGACCACTGTATTTAAAAGTTGTCACCACAAATCTGTTTGTATTTATTGGCTGTTATAACTAGCAATCCATGACTCCAATACATTCACTTGATTTGCAACCTAGCAACTTCAGTGTCTTGATTTCTTCTGTGGTTCAGGAAAGTTCTACTTTCATAATTAATCTTTGCAAGGAGGCTTGCTCCAAAATCAGTCACAGTGAGCAAGGGAAGGGAATGTCCCCATCAGTGGGGATGGGGTCAGTTACCACAAGAGTCTGAGAGAAGGGAATCCTTATTTATAAATGGTCGAGGATTTTTGACAGTGGTGATATTGGTGACCCCTTAGGAAAATGAGATCACTGTTTTAGAGGAGCGGGAGATGGAAAATAGACATTCAGGAAGAGCATATGTGTGCTTCATAGAAGAGAATTAATAATGTGTTTGATAAAAATGATGCTGTGCTTGCTGTTATTCCGTACAGGCATGTGTGAGTGAACACAGAACTTTTCTTCTCTCCTTGTTCACGGATTCTCTTACTCTGGATCCCTTTAATCTTATTTCTGCCCCCTCCAAGGTTTCTATCTTTGGATTTTTGCCCTATTAGCAGCAAACTATTGTCCTTAAGCTTCTTTTTTTTCACCTTTTCTTTTCTTTCTTTCTTTTTTTCTTTGTCATTCACTGTCAATCCTATTCTACAACAATGATGCCACACTTCTTTGTTTTTTAATGTTATTGCTATTATTTGTGGTGTTGTTTTACAAACTCAGGTCTTCATGTTCTCTAAACAAGCATACTATTGCTGAGATATATCTACACAGAGAGAACATTTCTTCTAAAGTTAAGACTAGGCAAATTTGCTGACTCCCTCCATTCTTTTTTTTTTTTTTTGGTTTTTCGAGACAGGGTTTCTCTGTGTAGCTTTGCGCCTTTCCTGGAACTCACTTGGGAGACCAGGCTGGCCTCGAACTCACAGAGATCCGCCTGGCTCTGCCTCCCGAGTGCTGGGATTAAAGGCGTGCGCCACCACCGCCCGACCCTCCATTCTTATTTAACACAGTGTCTTATCAGAGGAGTAGCCAAACACTTTATGCTTGGATTAAATCCCACTCCAAAAAAGAAAAAATGGAACTCATGCCTGGTCCTGTTATCTGGGCCAAAAACTTATAGTTGGCTTAGGTGATAGACCTCAGTGGGGAGAACCTAATGATATTATTCTGTTAAGTGGACACAGTAGTAAATTTCTCCGTGCCTTTATTTACACACACACACACACACACACACACACACACACACACACACACAAACACACACACACACCAGAGAAAGTTTGTTTTGCAGCCTACGGTGAACTATAGCTGGTCAAATGTACAGAATAAGACATCGTGGAGAGCTAAGCTTTAATGGGGACATATCACATGCGTTATATGTATGCTTAAGTAACAAAAGATGGAAAAAAGAAAAAATTAATACAGTACCAAAACAATCTATAAATTCAATGTAACCCCCAATTCCAGTGACATCACTCATAGAAGCAGAGAAAATAATCCCAGAATTCATATGAAAGCATAAAGGACTCGTAACAGACAATGCAATTTTAAGCAGAAAAAGGGATGTTGGAGCTATCATAACATCCTGTCTTAAATTACAGAACCATGGTACCAAAAACAGACATGAAGACCAACGGAACAGAAGATGCAGAAATATACCCACACAGCTACAGCTACCTAACTTCTGAAAAAAATAAGTTGTAAAAAATGTCCACAGAAATAAAGACAAACTCTAAAAAAAAAAAATAGTTCTGGGGAAAACTATAATTCTACATATAGAAGAATGAAACTAGATCCATATATTTTACTCTGCACAAAAATCAATTATAAATGGATCAAAGACATTAATGCAAAACCTGGAACTTTAAAATGTTAGAGCAAAACAAAGATTTCAAGATGTGGGTATAGTCGGGAACTTTCCAGTGTGCCACAGGAAGTCATCTTGGGGGTTGACAAATGATACAGGAAAGCAAAGGCTTCTGCAAATCAAAGAAAACAGGGACAAGCATGGAGAGACGGTGTTCAGAGTGGACGGAGGGACGGTGTTCAGAGTGGACGGTGGGATGGTGTTCAGAGTGCAGACAGAATAGCTATCATCAAACAAACAAATAACAACAAATTCTTTCAAATATGTTAGGAACTTTTGTTTACCGTTGGGAGGTAAACTGCTGCAGATACTGGAAGTCAACGCTGATAATGAAAAACTTGAAAATGAAACTACCATATGACTCAGCTGTACGTACACTAGTGAGTATGTACCTGAAGGACTTCAGGTCACACAGTGTAGAGACAGTTAGATATTCATTTTTTTTTCACCAAGAAATGGAGCCTGCCCAGGTGACCACCAACAGATGATGTATGCATAAAGAAAGTGGGGTAAATGTATACCATGGGATTTTATGTAGTCACGAAGAACAGTGAAATCATGCTGTTTTCATCAGCCAGGAATCATTTTAAGTGAAACCAGCCAAACTCAGGAAGGAACATTCCATGTTTCCTCTTTATATGTGGAACTCAGACTTAACATAATGTGTGCATGTACTTATATATGTATGTGCATAGGTCTTGAAACTAGAAAGAGGATTATGGGACAGGAAGAAGAGAGCTTAAGGAAAACAGAAGAAAAGAGAGGGCAATGGAACTCCAGACAGGAAAAGAGAAGAAAGATGAAGGAGTGGGTACCAGAGATGGGAAGGATGTACAGCGAAGCACAACAGTACCTGTGCATATAAGTGCCATAACAAAACCCATTTCTACTCATGATAACCTAAAATATGCATTAAGGTTTAAAAACTGGATCAAAATAAAAAGTACTAAAATAAAAACTTCAGGAAGCAAAAATAACATCTTATTTTTTTTATTATTATCTGTTCACAGTTGGAATCTGCTATCTTCCTATTTCATAGGTTACCCTCACTACTCATAACAATGCCAATACAAAAGGTTCCAATAAGTGTTTGTTAAGTGAATAAAGGAAAGCACATGAAGAGAAATATCAACTGAATGGACTTTCAGGCCTCTGATGTTATTCTTTCCTAAAATGACAATGAATATAAAGTAAAACAATTATCTTACAAAAGAAGAAATCTGTAAGAAAGAACAAGAGAAAAGATGAGCCATGGTAGCAACTGTGCAGCCCTGTGCTCTCTGTCTCTCAAGAGGCCCCTTGTTGGCAAAATATGAACAGTTCTTTCTGTGGAAAATCTGAGTTTCCCTTTGAAAATAATTAATAAATTATATTTGGTTCCCTAGCCAATGCCTCCATCATTTTACTTATGTTCAGTTTTTACTGTACAGTAAAGTGCAAGTTGAAAACCAAGTTTCAAGATCTAAAGATTTTGAATCAACTTTTAATCTCACTTTTAAATGCAGTCAATTTCCCAGAAATTGTCATGTGGCAAGAGAATCCTTAGGGATGAAATATGAAGACAAAACAGAAAAAAATTATGCTTGGGAGAAAAAGTCTATATGCTATATATTATTTTGAAGAACAAGTAACATCTTGGAATACGGGGAGAGAGAGAGAGAGGGGGGGGGAAAGGGCTGAGCAATGGAAAACACATTAAATGAGTTGGAGGGTAAAATTGAGGGAGAAAATTAGAGAGGGAAAACTGACAAAGAATGAGAAATAGAGCAAATACAGGAAAATTAGATATTAGAATGTTCAGTATTTGAACAATAGCTTGGAAAGTAATACAAGAAGTAAAGAGGAGGAAATCATGCATGAAATTAGAATATTTTTAGGTATGAAAGACATAAATTTGCTGGTTTAAAGGTCAGCTAGTCCCCAGACAATCCAATGAAACAAATAGCCACACCGATATCTATTCAGTGAAACTGCAGACTTATAATCTTCCTGGGGTAAACTCAACACAGGAGCTTTGACACCCCCCCCCCAATAAAAAATCATAATTAGAATGCTTTGGCTTCCTAAAAGAAGTAACTGGAAGTAAAAAGGCAATGCCTTAACAATTCAAAGGGCCAAATGCAAATGAAGTCAGTCTTGATGTTTACACTGAACCAAACAACCAGTTGTGAGGGGTCGATTAGGGACATTTTTATACACAAACAATTTCAGAGCATTTATTCCTACATTAAGAAAAGTTCAGTAAGTCCTTACAGAATGCCCTCCACTGTGGTGAAGGCTTAAGCAGGAAAGAGGAAGTGGAGAGGATGGTGAAGAAACATCCCAGAACAAAGTCAGCTAAGCCAACTCCTCAGCAGACACTTCTGGAGTCTTCAAAAGGGACTTTATGGGTGTGGGGATGGAGGAGAGATGGTAAAGAACCCAAGAAGGGAAGGGACTATTGAGGGAAGGCAGGAAGGGAATCAATCAGCTGGAGTGGAGAGAGAGCAGCGGGGTGGGGGTGGGGCTGTGAAGGAGGGAGATGGATCAGGACAAAGTCTGATGACATATATTTGAAAATACTGTAAGGAGACTCATTACTTTGTGTGTTAATTATTATTTAAAAAAATTAGAAGATGAAGCCAATGCCCTACTTGGCTCAAATGAACATAGCAAACAGTGATTTGGTTGGTTAAAGAAGCAGCTGGATTGAATTTATGGTCTGCAAAGGTGATAGTAGTTCCAGAGGAGACAAAATAAGGCTTAGGAAAGCAAGGGTAGCCCTAGTTTGCTACATAACTTTGCCCTGAAGAGCCTGGTTAGTCGTAATAATAAAGCCACTTAACATCGATCTAAGCATACTTGAAGGATGTGCAGATGATGTGGCCAGAAGGACGGGGAAAGCAAATGCATTTTCATTTTGTATGGTGGAAAATCAATGGATAAGAACTTGTATCAGTTATGGTGCACTCCATTACTGAAGGCTGTGGATAAGAATTTCACCATAGGAATTAGATCCTACATTGCTTCCACAGGGACTGAGGTCATAAAGCTCGGAAAGGAAAGGGGAAGACCAGGAAAGCGGAAGGTCTGAGCAGTCAGTATAAGCACCCACATGTGGTAACAGCAGTAGAATTTGTGGACACAACTGGGGAAAGCTGTGGTCTTCACAGCTGATCTCTGCTGATGGTCCTGGTATCTGGTAGATTTGGAAGACCATGAGTCAGGGGGAGTGCTTGGATGCAGACACAAAACGAGTTTAGGCTACTCCGTCTGTGGACCTCAGCATTTCTCCCTCTTTACCTCATAATGGAAATGAGTTTCAAAGAGCATTGCATATTTTATTTCTGCCCCCTGCCCTTCAATTTCATCTCAATTCCTCTTTTTTTTTTTTTTTTTAAATCCAACTCTTTCTCAAAATATGCAGGTGGAGATTTGAGGAAAACTGTTCCCACCTTAATCCAGATAACACAATACAGACCACATCAGTTTATCTCTTGACAGTCTGGCATGTGATGCATACTTCTTATATTTAATTTCCAAACACAAAAGTGAATTTGTGCTTTCATATAACATGAGTCCCTAACAACACACAGACACACCAATTGTCTCTTGCTCACATGGGCATATCATACTCACATGGCCCTTTATTTGTCCCGGGGTATCATTCTTGTTTAGCTGAGCTACACTCACTGTTTCGTACCCTCAAGTTTATTTATTTTGGTTTATTGAGACAAGGTATTGCTATTTAGCCTGGTTGGTATGACACTGACTATGTAGACCAGCCTGACCTCAAACTTGTGACAGTTGTTCTGAGTACTGGGAATATAGGCATGCACCACAACACCTGGCTATACTCTTCAATTTAAACACTTAGATAGAAAGTTAAGTACCATCCCCACTCTGTGTGGTCTAGCAGAGGGATAGGAACAAGCAAATATTTATATCTGATGTTTGTATCAAAACAAAGAATTATTTATGACAATTTAATCTGTTTTTATAACTAATAAAGTGATTGTATCTGGTAAATCGGATGATTAATGCCTTACCTGATTTGTATAACAGAAAAGCATTCAATGTGGCTTACAAGTATAACTTAACTCACCACAAAAAAGTCATAGCCCAGCTTGAGCCAGTTCACAGCCCCAGAGTTCCTTACTGGATGAAGTCAAGTCTAGAACTGTAAATCTTTCTCCTGGCCTTTCTCAGAGAAACCTAGGGTTACATACTTAGAGATCATGGTCTCGGAAGCGGAAATAACTAGACTTTGGGGGACTCTCAGATACGACTTTAAACTCTCATTAATTTTAAGTGTCCCCAAATATCACTGTGGTTCAGCAGAGGAGGGGCTTATGAAGACCAGATGGAGTGTTTATTTGTTTGTTTGTTTTTGGCTTCGGTCTATCTCCCAGTGGGGCTGGCAATCCCTAGGTTTACTTCATGCTTATTTCCTCAGTTCTATCCCGAATAGAATGATTGTCCTCAGGAACACAAAGAACCCCATACCAGTTTTTGGACTAATGTATATATTTTCCATTACATTTAAAAACACTTCCCTAGATTGGTCCAATGTAGTGGCTTCTAGAAGCATATTTGACATTACCGAACAAAATGCATCTATCAAGTAAGAAAACCACGACAAACGTAAAATAAGGAGGGAAACAAAATGGGGTAAGCAATGAAAGTGGTATGTGAAATGCCTGCGACAAGCTCCTGTTAGCTCGCTGAGGGTGAACCCTAACTCTGCCCTTGAGCACTAGCAAAAACTGTTGTAACCATAAAACACAAGACAGGTGTTTGGAAAAGGCGTGTCTGTTTTGGATGCTGAGACTGAGAAAAGTTCCGGGGAGAATGCTACCTGTTGTTTATCTCAGTCATGCTACAAACAGATTAGCTATCGCCCAAACAGGGTGTAAGAGACACCCCAACCCCATGCACAGCAGTGAAAACTGAACCTATCTATGTCTTAAATAACTTAGAATCTTCATGGATCTCTCATTGTTACAGTAACGTTTGCTTCTGAAGCTACATTCACACACAAGAAAATTGAAGTATTACTTGTGATTTTAGTTCAAAAGTGTTGAGGGCACGAAAGATTATGTAAGGGAGATAATATTAAAACTTTATGTCAGGTCTTGAGTTTTCTCTATTGAGCTTGTCTGGTCCAGATTTCCTCTGGAATTATCAATATGGCCTTTTGGATTTTTTTTTTTTTGAGGCAATGGAGAACAAGAATTAAGAAATAGGTGTTATGACATCAGTGTAGAAGCAAGTTCTCAAGTGGCAGAACACATGATTAGCTTTTGGAGAATCAAATATTTACACATTTCAAAACCATTAATAAGTGATTATCATGTGACTTTTTAAAATAACAAATTGGGCTGGATAAGGACTGATCTGTGACCTTGGTGACGATTTTTCTTATTAATTTAACTTCTCTACACAAATATAATAAATGAATATGTACTATCACATGCAGCTAGCAAAATGATCATTTAACATATTTAAAAGGAAAAATTTTACATAATCAATATTGACACAATGACACAAAATGCCAAAACTGTTCCAGCCTACATGTACCATTAACAAACATCAACAATGAATTAAAGCATTGTGGGAAACTTTAGTCTGAGAATATGAATATCTGATAACATAAACCATTAAGGGACTCTAAGTCAGTGAGCTAAAGAAAACAAGAATCATTGCCAAATTCAACTAAATATGTGAGCATTAACACTCAAGATTCAGAAAGAGTCACGTCTATGCTACCCTAGTCTCTATTGTACAGACATGAGATCAATCATGAACATTCTCTGTGCCTTGTGGAAACTGTGCATCTGCTACCTGCTGAATGAAAATGTGAAGAAACTGCCATGGGCAACAGGTCTGTCAGTTGTGACCCATGGGAAGGTAAGATTGACAAATTCTACTCCAGTATATTATTTAAAGTTTTCTGTCTACTAATATACATAAAAACATAGTTAAAAGATAGTTGATCAAATTGAAAAGAAACACATTTTCAATTCACATCGCAAGACATAATACATATTAACAGGCTATATTCTACAAATAAAAAACAGTTTGAAGACAATAGAAAATTGTATATTTAGAGAGTTTATGGAGAAGGAAATGTAATGATTTAAACATACTAGATGAACACAATATTGCTTAGAAGAAAAGAATTACTAATTACTTTACTTTGAAGCTACTTTTGCCTGGTAGTATTTAAGAAATGAATTGTTTGGCTTTTAGGGAGAAAGGTTTTTCATGCATTGTAATATCATTAAACCTTTACAGAAGGCTGTAGCTAGAGTTTTCCTGCCTGGCCCACAGTCAGGATAAATCTCTTTCACCTGCCAGTCCCACAGCCGCTCAGACCCAACCAAGGAAACACAGAGACTTCTATTGCTTATAAACTGTATGGCCGTGGCAGGCTTCTTGCTAACTGTCCTTATATCTTAAGTTATCCATTTCCATAAATCTATACCTTGCCACATGGCTCGTGGCTTAC
>CABHPP010069871.1:0-14766 GCA_902168425.1 Peromyscus attwateri | reverse complement strand
AAAAAAAAAAAAAAAAAAAAAAAAAAAAATCAAAACTGAGAAATTTAAAGTACATATTTATTAAGTTTCTAAATATAGTAAAAATGAATCTATTAGACATTAATATTAAGCAATTATTATTTGAAATGGCCACTCTTCGGAGCAGCACTAATTTAAGGACAAAAATACTGTTTCTCAAAGCTCTTTAATGCTGAGCTTAACAGAAGCCAGTTACATTCTTCATCAGCGTCTGCATTCAAGCGGGGGTGATATCCCACACCATCATGGAAGCCGCTTTGGGGGAAGGGAAGGCACTGTATGTTTGGGAACAGGAATAAAAAGGTGTTATTATAAAAAAGAGTTGCAGCATTTGCTTTTGCGGGGTCTCCAACACTCACAGGGGCCCCAGACTACACTTTGGGGGCCATGCTGTATACCTTCTGCACACTGCCCCCTGCAGGACCCCCCTTGTTCTGCACACCGCCCCCTGCAGGACTCCCTTTGTTCTGCACACTGCCCCCTGCAGGACCCCCTTGTTCAGCACACCGCCCCCTGCAGGACTCCGATTGTTCTGCACACCGCCCCCTGTGGGATCCCCCTTTGTTCTTCACCCTTTGAGTTCCCCAATAAGACAGGCTCCTTTTGCTCCTTCAGTCTCCAGCTCAGATTCATGGTTTTCCCAGATTCTCCTCTGCCCTTCACCATCCTGCCCTGTTTGCCCATTTGGGTAAGGTCACACTTTCACTGTGCCGTAGAAGGAAGTCTGGCGTGTGTTTCAAGCTTGTTTCCCAGACTAGAACAAAGTCGAGCTTCCATAGATCCCGCTGAACATGGGGTTGGATGAGCACAACACGATGCGCCACCCACTTGTGTGAGTCTTGGGAAGATTTGTTTTTCACAATAAACATCAGGTTTAAAGAGTTTTCCTGGAAGCCGGCAGGGTGTCACAGGTCTGTCATTCTAGTGCTCCAGAGGCAGGGGCAGAAGGATTCCAAGCTTTGTGTGAAGAAACTTTCTCAAAACCAGCCAACCAGCCGGGCAGTGGTGGCGCATGCCTTTAATCCCAGCACTCGGAGGCAGAGGCAGGTGGAGCTCTGTGAGTTCGAGGCCAGCCTGGTCTACAGAGCGAGATCCAGGAAAGGTGCAAAGCTACACAGAGAAACCCTGTCTCAAAAAACAAAAACAAAACAAACAAACAAACAAAAACCATCCAACCAACAAGCAAACAAATGCTTTGCTGGGGTCCCTGCAAGAAAATGAAATGCTAATACTTATGCAAATGTAAACCCTTCCCTTGAACTTGGGAAACTGAACAGTTAAGTCCACGTGGCTTCAAAACCCGTACGCTGACCACCTCTCTGCAAGGCTTCCACTCTATCTTTCTCCTTCCCTATTTGGCCAGATCGGGTTTTGTACCGACTCAGAACATCGGGTTTTGTACCAACTCAGACAGTCATATCAACCTGACAATTTATCCCATATTCAGCTGCTTGAATCTTTTGACTCCCCCATTGTCATCCAGTATTCTCTAATTGTTTTCATATTTATTTTCTTATGTGTATGCGTATTTTGTCTGCATGTACCTATGTGTACCACGTGCTTGCCTGGTGCCCAGGGAAGTCAGGAGAGGGCACTGGATCCTCTAAGTCTGGAGTTACAAATGCCTGTGGGCCACCATGGGGGTCCTGGGGATCAAACATGGGTTCTCTGCAAGAACAAGTGTTCTTCACCACTAAGCTATCTCTCCAGCTCCATCTAATGATCAGGACACTTCTCTGGGCTTTGAATCTTCCAGAGCTTAGGCTGGTGTTGAAGGAGATGGAGTCATGGCCAACCTTCCTGCAGATCAGCCTTTGTGCATTAGTTGGGGACTCTCTGGTTCAGTGTTGAAGACAGCACTGATGAGGAACGGGTGGGTAAGGAGAGGTGGATTCTCAGGTAAAAAGAAAGATTAGAATCTCTGCAGGAATGTGGGGAGCTCATCAGTGCTCCTGGGGCCCAACCATTATACCCCAAGTGTATACAGATACCTGTAAACTAGACCAGATCTGAACTGAGGGTTGGGACCCAGGGTTATTGGAGGCAGGACACTCAAGAAGGGAAAAATCAAGTATCAAATCCCAAGCTGCAAATCTCCTCTGAACTGGGCCCAGAAAGAAAGGTGCAGACTCCTCAGTCCTAAGCTGCTGATCAAAGGAAGCTGGAGGAAATCCCAGGCAACCCTGGGGCTCTGGGCAGAGCTCTCTTTAGATGTCCAGACCCTGGAGGGAGGTGACCAACTTGACAGTTCTCCTTTCTCTTCGGAGGAGGAGAGAGTTCTCCCTTCTTCCCTTTTCACCGGTACTCAGCGCCAGGACTCTGAAAAGGCCCATGCCACCCTCATCCAAACCTATTTAATTGAAATTCTTGCAGCCATCTGGGCAGACGAAAGGGCAAGTTCCCCACCTTGGTCGGCACCTGGCTACCATGTCTCCCACTGCCTTCTAGCATGGCCAGCTAGATCAAACAATCCTGATGGTGGACCCCAGGCAAGCCGGTCCTGGCAAGGTCTGAGAGCTGAAGGCAGCCAGGCCAGGCATGAGAGGGTCATGTCCTTTGTGCTTGTCCCTACCCAGGTCCATGTTGACTTCAGTGCAGTACCCCTTCCCACCCAGGAGCCCTCGAGGCACAAGGGAGTGGATTCTGAATCAGCCCTGGGTGATAAAAAGGGGATGGGGGGAAATGATAAAAAAAAAGAGTTGGTGAGAAGCCAGCTCCACTTCCTCCCTGATAGAAACCCCACCCTAAGGGGCTCCCTGCTTTCTGCTGTGTTTACAGGAAGGGCTTGAGGTACTGGAGCCGAGAACAAGGAGGTGGCTCGGGGATATTGGTGGTGCTTGCTGTTGTGTGACAAAACGTTTCCTGGGGAGATACAACACACACATCTCCTCACCCCAGACAGGGAACCCACGACAGACCAGAGTACAGATACCACCAAAGTCCAACTTGGTGAGGCAGTGAGTTTTATTGGAATCAGTTTATAGGAGTATGGGTGAGGGGTCACTTACAGGAGCAGAAATGACTCAAAGACAGATGCATCATGTAAGCCCACCCCAGCATGGTGACAGCTGACAAAGCTGGGAACCTGGAGCACATTGTGCAGCCTGCAGACAGCTCAACAAGTTGGAGGGTGTCCTTTCAGGTGCCTCAATTGGTCTAACCCTCTTCCAAGCAGCTCTGCTGCTCCCACCTCTTCCTGGTAGCCTTTCTTGTCTGAGAGTACTATTCGCAGCTGGGTGAATCCAGTCAGTTTCAGGGACTTCCTGAAGCTAGTTTGTTGTTGTTTAACCTCCCTGCTCAAGGAGCTCCCTTTCAGGATGGAATGTCTTAATCTTTTTTTTTATAATTTATTTATTTTTATTTATTTGTTTTGCCTGCATGTATGTCTGTGTGAGGGTGTCAGATCTTGGAGTTACAGATAGTTGTGAGCTGCCATGTGGGTGCTGGGATTTGAACCCCAGTCCTCCAGAAGAGCAGTCGGTGCTCTTAACCACTGAGCCATCTCTCCAGCCTGGAGTGTCTTAATCTTAGAGGAAACTGATACACAACACCTGCCCAGTCCTTTGCTCTGGAAGATCACCCGCCATTGTTCATTTAGTTGTTTGCTGGTTTACTTGGTAAATGCTCACTACAGCTCTTCCTACAGTAGGCTGAACGTGGTACTCGGCCATGAGGACCATGTAGGCAGATGAGCTCTGTGGTTTTATCGCCCTCCTCCGCGTGTCTCCCCAGTCTTGGTTGGGAAAACCAATTAGTGAATAAGGACATGGGCTTCAAGGGTTGGTCTTCCTGGGCCAGGGAGATAGCCATCAAGCCTGATGACCTGAGGCTAGTCCCTGGGACCTACACAGTAGAGGGAGAAAGCAGTCTCTCATAAGTTGTTCTCTGCCACACTCGCACTGTGTCGTGCATGCCTGCTACCCCCCAACTCCCTTCCATCCCCACACAAATAAACTCCAGCACTTCAGAGGCAGAGGCAGGTGGATCATTGTGAGTTCCAGGCCAATATGTATACATATAGAGCTCGAGGCCAGCCAAGGCTACGGTGACGCCTGTCTCAATAATAATAATAATAATAATAATAATAATAATAATAATAGGTGGTCATCTTGGTAGTGTCCAAGTAATCTTGGGGGAAATGGCTTGGGCTGTCTGAGCCTCAGTCTCCTCACCTATGGCCAGCAACACAGAGTCTTTGTAAAGACACCAGAAGGAAGGACTGCTGCATGATGTCTAGTAGGGCATTGACTACAGCCGCAGAAACAGCATCCAGGGGTAGGATGGGACCCAGCCCTGCCTGTACTCAGGGCACGTTCCCTGTCTCTTCTGTAAAGAGTGTCATTGTCCTCTGAAGAAAGATCCTGTAATGACTACATGAAGAACCCAGAAAATCGTGCCTCATCTGTCAGTAAGAGCTTGGGAAATGTCAGCCTTCATTGTGATGTTTTCCTCACCCTCCAGGGATGTTCTCCTCTACCCAGTTATGTCTTCCTTCCAACCACCTCTCTAGCTCCTCCCCCAAACCACGGTTGGAGGGGCAGGAGCTGGAACTCACGAGGTCCACCCTCTAAGATGCTCTTGTAAAGGACTAAGTGGGTACTCCACCAGACCCGGAAGCCGGACACAACCCAGTGCCACGCCACGTGCCCCAGAATCGGGGGTTGAGCCAGGACCTGGTGCTGGAGAACTTGCTGAGGGGTATGTGGCCCTGGGCACAATTATCTCAATGTCATTATCTCCTCCTGCAAAGCCCTCTCCACCCATAACCCCCAACCGAGATGACAGACCAGCAACTGTCTCCAACTGCTCTGATTCAGGATAAGGCTAGACCCTGTCCCCACTGCCACACACTTCATGGCCACCCCTCCCTCGGCCACATGTATTGAGAACAGGCTGACTGTCCCTCTGGGAATGAAGAAGCTGGGAAGGAAGGGGACACCCCAGTGCCTAGGAGACCAGGGACCAGGGACCAGGATGGCAGGAGCTTCTGCCAGGAGATGTCTTCTCTTTCATTCACTCCATCCTCTCGTCTCTGCCTCTCGGCTGTTGCTGCTTCTGCCATGTCTCCTGTCTCAGGCTGCTCTTCCCCCACCCCGGAGCCCTGAAGCGCACACCTGGCTCCCACATCAGATAACCCAACCACAGTGGCTCCCCTCACCCGACCTGCTCCCACCCTCCTCCCCTCCTCACCCCTCACCCTCTTCCTCCCCTGGCGTTTCTACCTTCTAGCTTCTGGTGCACCTAGATGGCCCCTAGAGAAGGTCCAGGAGACCTAAAGCCCTAGTGGGAAAAGATGGTGTGAGAGTCAGCCCTGCTCCGCCTCAGCATGTGCACATGGTTACAGAGAGGATGGAAATGTACGCTCTAGGCCAGTTGGAAACAATGATAGGGAAGGGACCCCAGCCCAGGCCTTAAGGTATGACGATAAAATGAGGGGTGGGGACTCTAAGAAAAGCACAGCCTCTGGAACTGGGGACTGCGGGGCACGGGGGGGGGGGGGGGGAGTGTTATGAGATGCCTCTTTCTTTTCCCAGGGCTACTTCTTGTATTCATGAGGTCATCTCAAGCCCAAACTTCCCATCAGAGCTACCTGAGACCAGGGTTGAGGCCAGAATCTTGGGCAGGGAAGTAGGTGGAGGTAACCCGGAGTGGACTCAGCCCCCCTCACCCCAACCCCCGGTGGAGGCCATATCTGTAAGAAGAGGGCTTCCATAGGGTGCGTTGGCAGTTGCAAGGCATTATGGGGAGGAGAGCCCTGGGACACAGGGAGAGGGGACAGGGACGAGTGGGTGCCTGGGAGCTGGGGGTTGGAGGTTTTAATGCCTCTTGACAACAAATGAATCATAGGCAAATGATGTGGAAATGATGGCGAAAATAAAGAGTGTTATTTCAAGGCCCCGGCGCGTCTGTCATAAGAAGGCGGGTGAGCAGGGAGGAACCCGAGCTTCTCAGGCCGGATGGTGTCTGTAGGTGGGGGCCCAGGTAGAGTTCCTGTGGGGAACAGTGAGGTGATGGCTCATGCACGCCTCTTGTCACCTTCGGGGTGATGTGAAACAGCAGGGTGGTCAACCACAACCATTCAGCCCTTCCCCCCCCCCAGCACTGCAGCCCTCCTCTTCCCTCAGCTCCTTGGTGGATCCCCCAACCCTTCTCTGATCTTGCTGTGGCCACTGCTACAGACACATGAGATGCCGTTCCTTAAGCGCCTCTGCCCTGTCTGTCCCTCTAAGCTCAGGCCACGGCCTTGTCCTCAGCAGAAGGGACAATGAGGTTCCATTCCTGCCTATGGTCAGAGCACCCTAGGACCAGGCAGGGAGTCTGGGGGAGTCCTGGGCTATTTCCCTTGCTGTGGGCTTTCTGCCATCCTGAGAGTGAAGTTCAGCTGGGCAGTGGTGGCACACACCTTTAATCCCAGCACTTGGAAGGCAGAGCCAGGTGGATCTCTGTGAGTTCGAGGTCAGTCTGGTCTATAGAACGAGTTCCAGGACAGCCAGGGCTACACAGAAAAACCCTGTCTTGAAAAACTAACTAACTAACTAAATAAATAAATAAAATAAAGCTCATGTCCACGGTGCTAGGACATGAGGACTGGGCTGAAGAAATAGGCTTTCTGGATGGATGAATTCATAACCTCTTATAGCCAAATCCAGGCTTTGGTGAGCCTTCATCCTGCTTCCACAGCCTCTCAGTGTCAACAGTTATTAACTGATAAGAGAAACATGCACACTGTCCGCACAGCCCCATTAATTAGTGTGCAAGTTTCCTCTTTCGTTTTTTTTCTTTTTCTTTTTCAGACAGGGTCTCTCCACGTAGTCAAGGCTGGCCTTGAACTTGTAACTGCTCTGACTCCGCCTCCTGAGTGTGCACCATGTCCCGCTCTGAACGTTTCCTCTCCATCCCTTCCTTCTGCTCCTATGTTTATATGGTTCCCACCACAGGGCATGCACAGCTCTTGTCTTCTCCCATGATGCTGTATCACAGTCACAAGTATCTTTTTAACAGCTTTATAACGTTCTACTAAGTGGAAATACCATATTCTGTTTCATCATTTTCCAATTGCAGGTATTCAAATTATTTCTCATTTTCCGTATTACAAGTAGCTTGATGGTGAACGTCACTGTGCACATATTTTACCTCCATGCCTAACCTTTGACTGCAGATATTTGGTCTGGAGGACACTGGGTGGGGTAACTCAGCAGCGGGTGAAAACATCTCATAGTTCTCACCATACACTGCCAAGCTGACTTCAAAAGAGGTCTGCCACCGCGAACAGCACGCACGGTTCACCGTTCTCACTGGTGTTTGAAATGGCAACTGCCTTCTCTTTGTTCGACTGACGTTACTTTGAGCACCTTCAGGCTGAGCACCCCCTTAACGTCCTGCGTTTCCTCTTTCCCTGGAGAGTCTTCTTCTGTGCTTTGAACGCCGGTCTACTGATGCGTCGGGGCTGCCTATCGATTTGTGTGCTCTCTCTCTGTGGGAGAGGTTCTAAAGGCTGTCAGTTGAATGACTGCAAATCTCTCTTGAATGACTGCAAATCTCTCCTGTGCCCTGTGCGTTCTCTCTGCTCTCCAGATCCTGACCTGGCACTCTTTGCTTTATTTCAGTTTCTGCCCGCTCCTCTCAGCCTCCCCCCCCCCACCACCACCACCACTCCCTTCCATTCTTCGGCTCGCCCGCCCGTTGGTTTGTCAAGCCTCCTCTCCTCTTTTGAGCTCCAGAACAACTGGCCCCTCCATGTCTTCTGGTTGTCTTCCAAGAGCCTCAAACCCATCCCTAGCTTGAGTCCACATTTCGCTGCAAATCTTCTTTAAAGATTTATTTTTTTTTGTATTAGTTTGCCCGCATATATGTAAGTGCAGCACATGTGTACGTGGTGCCTGTGGGGTTATGATGAAGATGTTGGGCTGGGCAGTGGTGGCACACGCCTTTGATACCAACGGCAGAGGCGGAGGGATCTCTGTGAGTTCAAAGCCAGCCTCCTCTACAGAATGAGATTCAGGACAGCCAACGCTACATGAAGAAACACTGTCTTGAGGGAAAAAAAAAAAGGAAGAAGATGATGTTGGATCCCCTGGAACTGGAGTTATAGGTGTTTGTTAGCTGTTGTGTGGGTGCTGGGAACCGAACCAGGGTCCTCAGGCAGAGCAAATGCAACAAGAGCTCTTAACCAATGAGCCATCTCTCCAGCCCCAGGCTAGTGTTCTTAAAGAGGAAGTAAGATCCTGCCAACCTTCAGACCAGAGGAAGAGGCCTGGGAAGAGGATGAGAATGCCAGCTGCCCTGTGACTCAGTTTCCTGGCTTACATATATATTAAGACTGATTTCAGGTCTAGAGAGACGCGCTTGAAAGCTAGACGAGCAGCCATTCTCCTAAAGTAAATCCACCCATGGTACCGACCTTGCTGGCTTCCTTCTGGGTTCTTACTAAGAAGGGTCTTACAAAGGGCTTGAGCTCAAAATCATAAACCTGCACTGTCCCTACGGCAGCCACAGCCACAGTGGCCAGTCAGAAATGAGATATGCTGTAAGTGTAACACACACCTCAGATTTCAAGGACTTGCTTTGAAAAAAGAAGACAATAATTTTAATTTTGGTTATATATGAAATGATATTTTCAATATATTGAGTAAATATACTATTTAATCATCTATTCCTGACTTTGGTGGTATGGCAACTAGAGTATGTGGAGCTACACATGCTGCCCTTACCCTGTTTCTACTGGATGGTTCTGGTCTAGACTGTCCAAGCAGGGGAAACACAGGTGTACCAGGCTTTTTCTTTTGGGCCACCAAACAGCACCCAAATCATGACACGGAGACTTCTTATTAGTTATGAATGCTTGGCCTAGCTTGGGCTCATATTTCTGGCTCGCTCTTTTAACTTAAATTAAGTTTATCTACCTTTTCTTTCTGTCTGCCCTACTTTTCCTGCTTCGTCCATGTCTGTCTGGCTTGTTGGTCCTGGGCATCTCCCTCTCTGTCTCCCTTCTTCTTCTTCTCTCCTATTTATTCTCTCCGCCCGCCAGCCCCGCCTATCCCTCTCCTGCCTAGCTATTGGCTGTTCAGCTTTTTATTAGACCAATCAGGTGCCTTAGGCAGGCAAGGGGAAGCAGCAACACATTGTTTCATAATTAAACAAACGCACCATAAACAAATGTAACACATCTCTATGTAGTTAAATATTCCACAACACTCAGGCTATAGGCTGAGGAGTCAGTGATGACCCAGTGGATGTGAGAATCAAGCTCCCTGGAGATGGGAGCCAGGCAAAGCACCTACTAGATGTCTGTAGCTTCTCAGTGGCCAGCCTCCCCAAGGCAACGCGGAGCAACACATTTGCTGGAAACTTCCTTCAAGTCTGACTTGCTTCTGAGTTGGAGTTTAGCTTCCAGGAGTCTGTCCTGTGTACAGGTCACAGGACCAGCCCAGCTTTCCACCTCCTCACAGCTCACAGGTCAGTTCTCCGCCATTCCTCTCGAGCCAGGTCCCGGCCCCCTTCAGCCTCCTCTGCAGAAGGCTGAAGGTGTCTTTCTGCCTGTCTGGAGTTCTCTAGTCTCAGCCTACCTACAGGCTGGTGGAGGATGAGAGACGGAGGTGAACTCACCTTGACCCTGAGCCTCCAAATACACTACTTGCATCTTAGGTACGTTTTGTGGTCCGCGCCTAACCTTCTCATCCTCTGATTGGGGAACAGAAAGGGAAGAGGAGGCGGCAGGGAGGAGCATGGCACACCCCGTCAGGGTGCCCTTCCCTGTCAGCTCTCCCCTTTCCTGTGCCCAGCTGAGCCACAGGAGGGCAGGGACTAGGCCCATCTGCCTGCCCTGCCTGCCCCTCCCTCCAGCCTAGCTGACTCCACCTTTCCCAGGTCCTGGCTGGGATCCTAAGGCTCCAGGCAAGTGGGGGAAGGGGGGCCACTCTTACTTTCCCAGCAACTGCCACTGCCTCTTCCTGTTTTGCTAAATCTCTGGCTCTGGACCCAAGGGGGAGGGGGACATTGCCTGTAGCTCCTGCCCCCCAAAGGTCAACCTGGTTCCCTTGGCCCTCTTAGCTGGTTATTTATAGCCCCCCCCCCCCCCAGGCCCCACTGAGGAACTGGCCCTCTCCCTCAAATGTCAGCAGCTGTGGCCATTGCCCCAGGGATACAGCCAGATGCGCAGATCACTCCAGATGTGCAGTGCCACATTTTGGAGAAGAGGCCAGGCCCCTTCTGCAGTTCATATGGTGTCCCCTGAGTCTGGCCCAGGCTCCTCTCAAGGCCAAGAAAAATCCCTGAGTATCTCAGGAGCATCAGAAGTGTTGTACCATTTTTTTTCTATTCCCTTGCCTTGCTAGGCCCTCCTAGGTCCCCCAGAAGGGTGTTAGGAGCCCAGACCCTACAGACCCAACTGGATTCACTTGCAAAAATTAGGTCAGGACACATCTGAGACTGAATCTGCAGAGAAACACGGGCTGAGGGAGATGAGGAGACAAGAGACTTTCTTCTGTTCCCGATGCTGGCATCCACACTCCAGCCCTAGCAGAGCACAGCCTGCGTCAGGCTCTGTGCTGAGCACTGCATGTCCTGATCTCACAGCCTCCCAGCAGCCCTAATATGGCAGCACCACTGGTCCTGGTCTGCAGAGAGGGAGCTAAGGCTCCTCCAGATTAAACAATATGCCTTACATACTGGGGAAGAGACCAGCTGTAGCCCAGGACTCCAAATCTTTACCCTTAGCCACAGTGCAACACCTTCATGTCTTTCTGTTCCTCTACATCTTCAAACACTCTAGAAAACTCTAGAGCCCTGACTACAGGGCTCTTGAAGGGAAGAGGAGTTGTCTATACCCAGCCTTCCTAGCCCTTTTACCCTGACCCCCTGGACCCAGCAAGAGAGCTCTGGCAGGGCAGAGACTGCTAGATACACTGTTAAGCCTCCCTCCAATAACCAGGCCTGAGGGGCAGGTGAACACAGAATCCCCTCCCTGATCCAGCCCACCATGGCCTGATAACCTGGTGGAACCCTTTCCAAAGGGGGACTCTGGGGTCTCTCAAGTCACTCCTCTCTCTATAGCCCATGTTGTCCTTGTTGGGCATTCTTCTGAGCTTCAGGTTCTCTTCCTAGACGGTACTGTACTCTCTTCAGGTGACAATGGCTTCCTCCATGGCAGATGGCAGCTTATCCTGCCTCTATGTGGAAGAACCTGGAGTGGTATCCTGGAGAAGTATGCCGCACTGGGTGTTCCTGTGAGCAGATGAAGAGGAGAGTGAGGGAGTGTCTGCTTGGGTGAGGCATCTTAAGAGCTTAGCATGGACACCCTGATTTTCACCCTAGTTTGGTGGTCATCAACCCCACTTATCCCTGACTTTAACTTCGCGCTGTCTCTGCTGCCTCCTCTCCACGGACGTACACAAACACAACTCAAATTCATTTTAGAAGACACTTCTAGGGGGAAAAGAGAGTGGACCCCGGGCCAAGACCTCCTCTCCTTTCTCCTGACATTCTGAGCCTTGAAATCCACGACCCGCAAAGAGGAGATCTGTACAGGACGGGCCCCTTCTCCAGCCAATACAGCCACTAGCAGCGGAGGGTCACGCTGGGAGATATGACAAGGCCAATGTCAAGCAGGCCAGTGGGTGGACCACAGTGTCCCTGTAGGGGCCCACTGGAGCGAGTAATTGCAAACTGGATGCAGAAAGGCATTTTGCAACTCAGATGAATTTCTTCTCATGATTAGAGAATGGCCCAGTGGCTGCCTCGCTGACCTTAATCGCTGCTGGCACTGGTGACTGGGGCCGGGCTGCTGGCCTGTGGAAGAAGTACTGACCTAGAAGGCAGAGCAGGGAACCTCTGCCTGCCCTATCACTTGTTAACCATGTCACTGCTGGCAAGCTCTCTCCCCCTGTGCCTCAGTTTCTTCGTCTGCAAGTAATGGTGTGGATTAGATCCGGGAGCTCCAAACTAAGCATACCTCACAGTGACCTGAGAGTTTCAGAGCATTCAAGGGGGCCTAGGAGTATTTCACAACTTTAAGGTCATGTCCAGCCAGGGGACTTTGTAGGTTAGATGACCTTATAAATCTCCTGTTGCTCAAAGGAGCAGAGCCTAGTAAACACAATAGTCACACTATGAGGTTTTGCTGCTCTGGGACTGACTTTATCAGAGGGCGGGTAGGAGATAATTTATTCTGTCATTATTCTTACCCACGATTATTATTTTATTGCTGCATTATTGCCTCGAGGATGGGGTGGTGCCTCATCTGCTCCTTGGTGAAGGAGGCCCTGGCCTCAGGGGTCCTGGCTCACCTCAGGGTTGGGGGTGGGGCTGAGAGAGCAGAGCAGGGAGGGGTGGGAAGGGCCTTCCCTGGTGGGTGGGTCCTCTTGGCAGGGGTGACTGGAGTTTGGCTAGATGCGCTTTGGCACCAATTTCTGGGCTGAGAGAGTCTCTTCCCCCACCCACCTTCCTCCCCCACTTTCCCAGCTTGGCTGCTGAGCCTGGGGACTGCCCCTTCCCGACTTCCTCCCTCCGGCTCTCTCGCCAACCTCATTCTTGAGCCTTGCTAATCTGTTTGCCACCCCTCAGCCTCCTAGCCTCGCCCTTGCACATGCCATTCTCCCTACCTGGAATGTCACCCCCCCCCCAGCACCCCTCCAACACCCCCCCTCCCCGCCCGCCCGCCCACTCGCTCTCCTGCACTGATTCACACTTCTGGGCTCCATCACAACCCGGCTCAGCTCAGGACTGGCTTCCTTTCTCCAGGCTGCTGGTAGCTCTGGTCTCCTTGAGCCTCTCCGCTCTGCCACGCACTCTTTTACACTTTGGGATCACAGAATGGGAAAATGGCTTTAGACGCGGAGAAAAGGAGCATGCGATTGAGGGGGAAACTGAGGCCAAAGAGGCTGTGACTGAGCCAAGATCATGCCGACCAAGAGATTTCAAATAGTTGGGCTGTGTAAGGGGCTTTTCAAGTATGCGGTGTTTGTTTGGTTTCCTCAACACATTGTGATCAACAGGGATGTTTTTGTTTTTATATTTAATGGCCTTTGTCTCCACATTCCTGTGTGTGTGTGTGTGTGTGTGTGTGTGTGTGGTTTATCCAGGAACTACAGTAAACAATTCTAACCACCCATACTCCATGGTGACAAAGACTTATCTAAAGCCTACTGTTCGAGCCACCCGAGGGAGGACACACATTACAAGATGGTGGTGTGAATGTTTGCATATGTTATTCGTGTGATTTCTGACACGTTGGGTAAAGTAGGTAGCCAGGATTGTGCTGTTTTGCAGCGTGGGAGAACTGAGATGTAGGCAGCACCCGAGAAGTTCATGGCTGAACTCACGCAGAACTTACATTTCCCTAATCTAAGCCTAAAGCCCTAATATCCACAGTGCTTCTCTCCCAGCTCTTGCCTTATACTCTTTTATTTTTATTTATTTATTTGTTTTTTGTTTTTTGTTGTTTTTTTTTTCAAGACAAGGTTTTACTGTGTAGCTCTGGCTGTCCTGGAACTCGATTTTTAAACCAGACTGGCTTTGAACTCACAGCTATCCACCTGCCTCTGTCTCCTGAGAGCTGGGAATAAAGGTGTGTGCCACCACCTCCTGGTTCTTGAGCTCTTTGTTGGGGTCATCAAGGGGTGACCTCTGCCAATGTTTGCATTCATTTAATCTTCATGCCGGCTTGAAGAGACTCTGTCCCTGGCTTCCTGCCCCTCCCCACCCTGTCCCAGTACTTTCTCCCTGTATCTCCCCACCACATTGCTGGCACACAGACACACATGTATGTTCAGAACTGCAGGTGTCTAGGGCAACAGACCACAAGAGAAACCACACCACCTTTGTTGACTCTGGAGGGAGGTGAAGGGGATGAGGGAAGAGACTGGGGTAGTTCTCAGCCTGTCCTAGTCCCCGGTTATCAGTCATAGCCTGGGCTATCTGGACTGGCAGCCATGGCTGTAGTGTCTTCCTAATCCACCCACTCAACTCCAGCCTAAAAACACATAACACTTCTTGTCTCGGACCTTGAACTTCTAGAGTGGGGTCAGCCTGCATGCTCGCACCCCAAACCCACACCTGCCAACTTTACCCAGAATACTCACACAGCCTGTTGATCCTGCCTATGCAACGTAACAGAGAAAGGTGGAGGACAGAGATGAGTCCATATGTCTGGGTTCAGTGAGGCAGGAAACCGGTCATCTGGAGTGGATATGCAGAGGTCAACAGAAACCTCAAGTAACCAGGCTACACCGGAGCGGAAGACCCTGGCACAGCTTCTCTACTGTTTGGACCTGCTAGAGAAATGGCATGGCTCTGAATCAGGTACACTAGGATCAAGCCGTTTGCTGGCTCTGCGGCGCTGGGAAAATCATTTCCTCTTTCTGAACTCCGGTCTGCTCACTAAACAATGGTGTGCTAGTGAGCTGTGAGTGAAGAGGGCAGGAAACACAGAAGGTGCTCAATGAAGACTGAACTACTTTCCTTCCCCCTCCTCTGCTCCTTCCCTTTATTTCTTCTCTTTGAGATTTCTTTTTATCTATGTGTGTATGTATGTGTACATGTGTAGAGTACCCTCAGAGGCCAAAAGAAGGTATCTGAGCCCCTAGACCTGGTAGTTGTGAGCCACTACCAGAGTTGTGAACCGAACTCTGTCCTCTGCAAGGACACCAAGCACTTTGAACTAGTGAACTCTCTCCTTATTCCTTTTTCTTTTACTTTGGGTACTTGTGTGTGTGTGTGTGTGTGTGTGTGTGTGTGTGTGTGTGTGTGTGT
>CABHPP010069870.1:0-11657 GCA_902168425.1 Peromyscus attwateri | reverse complement strand
CAGTGTGGCTATAATGGAGTAAGGCCAATTCAAATTGGATTAGGTATGACTACATGGGAAAGGCAGAGAGGCGGAAAGCTACTTTCTAATATTCCACACCCCAGTGGCATAGTTATAACTTAAAATAATATTTTATCTGTTTTGTGAAAAATCTAAAAGAGAGGTGGCTTACAGCTTCCAAACCAATTATAAAATAATTTTGCTTACAGCCCTCATCTGATCAGCACACAGTATGGCATGTGTTGAAATCACATTAAGCTCCATTAATGTGCCAATAAACACATATTAATCAGGTTTTTAAAACTGTTATAACAAAAAGATAACTAAATGGGAGATGTTAATCTATTATTTTGACTTGCTTCAGGATAGTGCGTGGAGCCTCCTGGGAATGTCTAGTTTCTCATGCCTAGTTTCTGTCCCAAGGGCACTTAGTGACAGTGTTACTTGTGTTCTCAGTTCCTTATAGACAAACATGACCATGAGCCATGTGCACATACACTTGGCTGGACAGTAAATGGGCAGGGGAACCTCCTCTTCTGGTGAGAGCCAGGTAAGATGCTCGGAGCAGGTAGACCAAGCACATTGGGCTGTGATTGTTGATAAGTGAGATGGAAAGAACAGAACACAGTAGGGGAACAGAGAAAAGAGTGGGGGGAACAGGTGAACAGAAGTAAAGGACTACAAATGAAAGAGCAGAGAAGTTTAGATAATGGGTTTGGAGTAAGAGACACAAACTGAAGATCATGGGAACCAAATGAGAAATCTGCAAGAAACTTGCAAGCAATACTTTTTTCCAGGAGAAAACATCAAAGCCAGTTATGGACTAGACATGGAGTAGAATTGCTGTGTGGGCCACACAATGACACTGTATTCCTTATTTTCCCACACAGCCTTTAAATTTGGCTGATATCTATACTTTCATGAATATTTTTAAATAGGGTTTTTTTTTCAATTTTTTTAAGTTGACCCCAGTTCTACCTTTTTATGGATCTCCCATTTTCTGAACTCCTTTCCCACTCTCTTAAGAATAACTATTTTTATGCTGCAACATATAAAATTAATCATGATATTTTTAACCATCACAAAAGTAATTTAAAATGGGCAGAACAGAGATTTTTTTAATTGTGAGGATAACAGAGGATGAGACCACAGACAGAAATGAGTAATCAGCTTCCTACAGTTAGCTATGATCATACTTGGCTCTAGTTTCTTCATATTTTTTCAATCATCTGTTTTCTCCATGACTAAAACTTCTAGGCACAGAAATCTATATACAGTGCTGTTCCTACCTATCTAATTCTTTCAATATCAAGTAAATCACAAAACATAATCAAAAGAAAAAGAGATACCAATGTAGATTAAGCAGATGCATGAGCACCTTGCCCATATGGTTGGATTTATTGGACATGTAGGAGGAGATTTAAGTTCCATGTTTTTATTTAGTATTATTATTATTATTATTATTATTATTATTATTAATTTGGTTTTGTGAGACATGGTTTCTCCATGTAGTTTTGTTGCCTGTCCTGGATCTCACTCTGTAGACCAGGCTGGCCTCAAACTCACAGAGATCTGCCTGGCTCAGCCTCCTGAGTGCTGGGATTAAAGGCGTGTGCCATCACTGCCCAAAAAAGGTCCATGTTTTAATAGCTGCCCAGGTGATGTTAATGTAGATGTGATTCACAAACTAATTACATATTTTAAATATTTAGATAATTAGAATGCTAATTATACATTTTTTTTTTTTGGTTTTTCGAAACAGGGTTTCTCTGTGTAGCTTTGCGCCTTTCCTGGAGCTCACTTGGTAGCCCAGGCTGGCCTCAAACTCACAGAGATCCGCCTGGCTCTGCCTCCCGAGTGCTGGGATTAAAGGCGTACATTTTTAAAGCCAAAGAACATGAGTGCTCTGAATATCTAGTTCATCAATGTATGTCAAAGCAAACAAAGTCAAAACTCTGAAATTCTGATGCTCATTCCACCATGTAATAGCCTGATTATGATGCCCATTTCACTGGATAGAAGCCTGCTTATGATGTCCTTGGATTTTCTTGCTTTCCTATCTCTGATTTTGTTTTTCCTTAGCCTTTTACTGTAGCATTTGGATTTTTATAGATATTTTATACATCAGTTTTAATTTAATCCTAAGAAAACCATAAATATGTTCCCTTTACTATTGTAGTATTGTTAAAAGGTTTATTTGCCTCCGATATATCAACCCAAAAGTAAAGAGATATGAAATAGAGACATTTTATGTTTTTAAAAAATTGTCAGTGGGCTAGGGTTTAGGTTAGTATAACATGTTCTTAAGATATATAATGCATTGAGTTCAGTAGCCAACTGGAGGAAACAAGGCAGTCAGGCAGGCAGGTGGGTAGGTAGAAGGAAGGAAGGAAGGAAGGAAGGAAGGAAGGAAGGAAGGAAGGAAGGAAGGAAGGAAGGAAAGAGGAAGAAGAAGATAGAGGAGAAGAAAGTAAAAATAATTCAATTAGTACACATTCATTTGTGACATAATAGGATCTTTTCTCAACTGATATGGTGCTAATATAAAATGCTATTTCTTATTTTTTCACTATATTTTTGAAATTCTCATGTCTTCAGATATATATTTTTATAAATTGCCAATACTATACTTTATTGTTTGAAGTAATTTCATACTGCAAAGAGAAACAACAAATTATATATTGCAAAGAGAAACAACAAATATCATACTGTTGTTCTCAATATTATACAGAATATATCTGCAATATTGTGTCATGTTTCTCCCTTAAAGCTATTACAAAAGCCACACCACTCACAAATTGCTTAATATTGATGGCTTTATTCATAGGACAAAGTTTGCAATTATAATGGAATAGTCTTTATTTTGCATCAACTTATGAATATGTTGTGTGTAACACTCGTGTGTGTCTTCATAACTAACTTTGCTATGAGTAGAATGGTTTAAATTTTGGCAGTTTTCAATCTCAACCCACTTGAGATTATCACCCAATGCCTGTTACTCTTACAGGCACATTTCTGTGCTTATGGGCATTATTGCCCTCTGCTTCATTCTACCATTATCAGTGATACTCTTTTTTGTTTTTTGGCTTTATTTCATCATACTGGCTCTGTGGTGCAATGGATAGCGCATGTGATACTCTTTTTAGAAGACCCTGGAAAACAGCCATTCTAACAATGATAAGATCTTGGCATGAGTAAATAAATAAGTCATAATGTGGAAGTGAAAAACAGAAAGATTAAATTCCCTTATGAGTATATGATAGTCCACCACTCTCTGTAATGGAAATGTTGACAATATGACAACTTGAATACAAATCAGAAATAGATATATTGACTGAAAAACATTCACCAGATTTTACCTTATGGGTAATTTCTTTCAACTTTCCTTCCAGAAGAAACATTACAAATATTGACTACTAGTTTCCTGTCTTCGTGGCATAGATATTGAGATAACATACTTGCAAATTTGTATGAATTGAAGATATCAAAAGAGAACGAATGGTGTGATTTTTGCACCAGCAAAGTATATAATGGTTGAATGATGCTATTTTAAAAGCAAAGATGGCCTAAGATTCTGGGAAGCCTTTAATGAAATTTCTAGTTGTAAGGAATATACCTCACTTATAAAAACATTAACGTTAACTTCAGAGTAAAGAACTCACTTGAGGAAAACCTTAGTGGATGAAATGATCAATAAGAGAACCTTAAAGAAAAATGCCACACAGTTGCCAAGCTCCTAGGAAGGGAGAAGTTTACAATAGTCATATGCTTTATAGAAAATTTTTGTAAATAGGTTCATGTTGAGTTTCAAGAATGGTTCTTAAATTATGGTGTTAAATAAATATAGGTGGTATATTCACGCATGTTTTACATGTGGGTGGATATTGGCTGGTACATTTTATACTATGCTCTTTGCTATATTAAAATAAGGTTAAGGAAAATTGCATCTACTTTTTAAATTTGTGACAATGAAATCTTAATTTAAAATTTTTTTTCAACAAAATGTCATTGTCCACATCATTCATTGTGAATGCACTGGAGTCAGTGTGAGGCAGATTAATGAACATATAATTGGATGGTTTGCTTGTATATATTCATTTATGCATACATATGAATATGTGTATATGAGTTTGTATGCATGTGGGCTTGTGCAATTTGGTGTCAGTGTGGAACTAAGAGCTTAGTGGCTTTTAAATGGTTATTTTTAGCTCATTTCTCTAAGCTAGCAAGAAGTTGTATGTTTGCTTATTTTCTTTTAAACCTTGAAAATTGTCAAAGAAGAGAGATTTAAGTTCTTTACTGTGTAAATATGAAATGTTTAGTCTCGTTTTCATTTTCCAGGTGAACAAATAAGCCCAAGAAAAGGCACCTCCCCACATATGAACTGTTGAGGAAAGACGAAGACAACACAATATAAAAGCCCTGCAGACACTGTTTTTTTAACTTTATTCTTTCCTTTGTGGTTCTACTTAAGCACTCATAAAACCGGTTAACTCTCTCATATGAGACGATATTTCCATTTTGGAGTGTGAACTAGTGAGAGAGTTAGCTTACTTAGTGGTAAGACCATTATGATAAACTTGAACGGATCACATGCCAGCCGCCCAGTTTTCATTCTGACAGGCATGCCAGGGATGCCAGACAAGAACCCCTGGATGGCCTTTCCCCTGGGATTTCTCTACACACTCACCCTCCTTGGAAACGGCACCATCCTAGCAGTTGTCAAGGTGGAACAGAGCCTCCATGAGCCTATGTACTACTTCCTCTGCATCTTGGCTCTGACTGATGTTAGTCTCTCCATGTCCACCTTGCCCTCTATGCTCAGCATCTTCTGGTTCAATGCCCCTGAGATTCCCTTTGATGCATGTGTGACACAGATGTTCTTCATTCATGTGTTTGGATTGGTAGATTCTGGAGTCTTACTGTCCATGGCCTTTGACAGATATGTGGCCATCCGAGACCCTCTGCATTATGCTTCCATCCTCACTCATGGTGTTATTGGAAAGATTGGACTAGTTGTCTTTGCCCGGGCAGTCTGTGTGGTCTTCCCTGTGCCCTTTCTTATAAAGAGGCTGCCCTTCTGTCGTCCCAATGTCTTATCTCACTCGTACTGTCTTCACCAAGATATGATGCGCCTAGCCTGTGCCAGCACCCGTGTCAACAGTCTCTATGGCCTCATTGTCGTCATCCTCACATTAGGGCTTGATGCTCTCATCATTCTCTTCTCCTACATACTCATCCTGAAGACGGTGCTGGGCATTGCCTCCAGAGCCGAGAGGCTCAAAGCCCTCAACACCTGCCTCTCTCACATCTGTGCTGTGCTTCTTTTTTATATTCCTTTCATTGGTGCCACTATGATCCACAGATTTGGGAAACATTTATCACCAATCATGCACATGCTCATGGCCAATATCTACCTTCTTCTACCCCCTGTGCTAAACCCCATTGTCTACAGTGTGAAGAACAAACAGATAAGAGGTCGGGTCATGCGAATGTTCAACGGGAGAAAGAGCAGAGCCTAGCCAAATGGAATCACATGTAAAATAAAAATTAAGTTAACACTGGAGTAATTCATATTTCCACTTTCAACAGCTATAATACAATCCAATTTTGAAATTTGATTACAATATAATGTAGGAGTGAAAAGGCTGTAGGCAAAGATAAAACACATCATTTTTGTTATGATTGTATTAAATTTAGAAAGCATGTATTTAAATATCTGCTATCATAAATCAAATTTAATTGGGTAATATTGTACTTTTTATTTACATAAGAAACATGAGCACCAGCAATGACATATTATCTGTTTACAGATAATCCTTATGGGTGTGATATTTGTCCTTTCTATTAGTTCTCTGAGAAATTATTCTTATAATGTTAAGTAATATTTGATGTATTAGTTAAAGAATAGCTGCATCAAGAATGATTCAATAAGTCCCACAATGCTACTGAATAACTGGGTTATGAAATATTATATTTTTAATAGAGAAAACAAACTTCTATAATACCACACAACAATTCAATTACCTTCATGTCTAGGTATTTATGTTTTGAAAGAATTCTGTGATAAAATTAAATCATACACATTATTCCTAGTACACATCTTTTCTTTTAAATGAGACAATTTTCCTTCACATATTTAATGTAATCATACAGAATTTTTTTGACCTGGCAAGACTGTTGCCAATTTTGCTGTGTACTAGAGGTTTTGATGAAAGTTGACAGAATGAAGCTACTTCAGGGTTTGTGTAAGTCAAGTGGAAATGCTGAGCATAAGTAAGGGATTTTCAATGCACTGTACACATGCACAGATGAATATGTAACATGATCTTGTGTTTATGTTAATATATGTTTTAATAGTACTTCACGTATAAGACCACTAATTTGTTAGAGGTCATTGAACCATCAATTATAAGTATTTAACACTAAGAAATACCAGTAATTACTCTAGACCCCAGGGATACCCCTATTTCCTGTTCAATTCTTTAATGTTTCTCTGCAAAGAAGTGCACTCAGATGATTCCAATGCAAGCAAGATCATATTAGAATTCTGTATTTAATGTGTAGGTGTTAACTAATAAAACGAGATCACATTAGAATTCTGTATTTAATGTGTAGGTGTTAACTCATAAAACGAGATCATTTACCTGTTATCTCATTGAATTCTTCAACAGTCTTGGAAAATATTTGTGACAAGTATTTTTTACAGAAGGAAAGTGAGACCCAGAGCAGAAACTTGTCAAGATCATCCTACTTCTAAGTGACATAGCTGAATTCAAATGCTAAGCTATTTCCCTGAAACCTGTGAACTGAGATTTGATCCATGACTCAGGGTTTCCAAGAATCACAAGCAAATTCCGAAGAAAAAAAAGGACCGTTTGGCCCTATGATAGATGGCAAAGAAACAAGAGCAATCAATACTGTTGAAACTTTAAGAACTTCACTTTGACAAGATGAACTAGACAGAGTCGGTTTAAGGGATAATCCTGAAACATTGAGTTTATGATTTCACCAGAAATTATCTGGCCATTTCTTGATTTATGCAGAATTTGAATGTATGTGTTTGGAAGTTATAAAGCATTATTCTACATTAAGCAAAGACTAAATATCAATGCAATATAAATGGGAAACAAGCATCAAAGATAAAGTCAAGAATCATAATATATTGGTCTATGAGGAAAACTAATAGAACTTTATTTGCATTTGTTTATCTCATCTTTCAAAAATACTACTTTTATGTTACCATGCATGAGATATATTGTTATAATAGTGTTTGTGTATAATTTTAAATGATTAGATATAAAATGTAATTATATTTAGAGATGTGTTTGTTTTATACACTATCAAATTTAATAGTTTAGTAACCATACAACTTAATTACATTGCTTCTAAAGTGAGAGCAAAAGACAGTTGCTCGGGAATACATTTGTTCTGTTCAGACTCCGTGGAATCAAGGGCTGAAGGTGCCCTTTCTATTTTCTCTGCCTCTTTATTCTTCAATGGGACGAGGAGGAAGCAAAACCAAAACTCAAAATTCTTTCTGCAAGCCTCTGTATATGGTCTCTGTAGCTCACCACACAAGCACCTGCTGATGCTCTCTGTAGGCCCTGGCTTTGCCTCTGTTAATGTTTTCACGATTCATATCTCCTTCTATGTAACATTTCAAATATTTTCTCTGAATTCTCCCTGAACTTGATTTCTTTGGGTAAAATTCAAGTATTTGCAATTCCGTTTAATCTTGTTAATAATTTCATGGCACCTTTCCATTCTCTACTTTCTGCTTTTCTTCCAACATTTGATGAAGCTATATCGCCATGTTCCATGCTAGCTTTTCCCCTTTCCCTTTCTACATTTAACTTTGTCTCTTTCCCTCTCTTTCTAAAATTTTAATTAAACTCACTACTATAAACCATAAACTGATGGGAGCAGATGAAGAAACCCACAGCCAAACACCAGGCAGAGCCAGGAGAACCATGGGAGAAGAAGGGAAGGGAGGGAGGATTATAGGAATCAGAGGGGTCGAGGACGTCACAAGAACATGGCCCACAGAATCTACTAAGCAGGGCTCATAGGGGCTCACAGAGACTGAAGTAACAAACATGGACCCTGTATGGGTCTGAGGTAGAGCCTCTGCATATACCTTATGGTTGTATAGCTTGGTATTCTTGTGGGGGTCTCAACAATGGGAATGGGGGTGCCTCTGACTCTTTTACCTGTCATTGGAACACTTTTCCTTATTATATCTTGTTAGGCCATATGTGGATATCCAAGGGAGACCTGCTCTTTTTTAAGGGAAAGGAAGGAGGAGTTGCTCTGGGTGGGGGCGGGGAGAGGATGGAGAGGGATAGGAGAGTAGCAGGAATGAAATTCATGGTCTCTATGAAATGTATGAGAGAAGAATAAAAGATAAAAAATGAATTTAGCAATAAGTTTTGTGTATAATATATACCATATAAAAATCAGTAAGGGAAGTGGTCTTTAAACCTTAATTCCAGTGTTATCATCTTGGCCCAAGTCATCCTTTAACAGCATCTATCAATACTTCCTGACACTGACATTCCTTTCTCTCTTGAGAGACACAGACACTTTAAAAAGTATTGAAATAGTGTAGGATTTTCTTCTTTGGATACGTCCAATCATTAAATCAAAATGAATCCATACACTATGAGTTCTAATCAGTACACTACTCTACCAAGCAAAGGCAAATTAAATCTTTCTGTCATGTCAGCCAGTGGTCATTCAAATCATGGTAGCATCTTCCCTAGTATGATAGAGATACTGTCAGGATAAAGTGAAAGACAGGCTAGCCCAAAGTATTGAAATTTCAAGCATATTATCATTGACCTAACAGATATAGTACACAAGCTCATTAGTGTTCAAAAATGTACACATAAACATATAAAAACCCTAAATATGTGCATACACAAAATAGTTAATTGATGCAATATTTAATAAAATATTTTTAAACATAAAATTGTGAAAACTATATATAAATTGATTAATATATATACATTATGGGAGGTTGTTTAATGTACACTGACCTTTAACATGTCTATATATTGCATAATTCTTAATTCAGATCAAATTTTACTTCTTTGTGGTGAGAACATTCAAATTATTGTTTTCTAGCTTTAGAAATAAGTAGAGTGATTTACCATATATTTATCTCTCCTATTTAACTGCCTTAACTGGATGTCTATCCATACCTTAATTATCACACAACCCAGAAGTAATTCTGATACCAGAGTAATTGTTTTTACTGAATATAAAGGCACAAACATTCTCCATTCAAACAACATAAGCAAACATTATAAATTAAGCCCAGATTCTTTCCTCAGCCTGCCTTTACCATTCATGTTTGTGGCAATCAGTCTGCTTTAGTCTTCATACAAAGAAATAAAACATTTTTGTTCAGAATCTTGAGGGTGGCTGAAACACAAGAGGAATGTTTTCTTAGGAAACCCAAGAAACAATGATCAAAATACATTTTGTTATCATTTAAAATAAGATGTCTTAGAGAAAACTAATCTACAGTGTATCACAACTCTTAGTCGTTAATGGAAAAGACATATCAGACAAAGGCAAGAAACTAATAAGGGACCATGGAGGGATTTCAAGGCAAGGCACATAGACAGTAAGTGGTATAAAGAGGAAGAGGTGTGATAATGTGATAGGCAGGTTAATTTGGATAGAGGATAGGAGGACAGAGTAAGATGGAGCTCTGGTAAGGAAAACTAACACTAAAGACCTTAAAAAATGTCATATGAAAATCTACTACTATAGAAGCTTCCTTAAATATACACATAACACATACACATATACATGTATGTGAGGATTTAAATAGAGTTATCCTGTCACAGGGGAGTAATGCTTTTACTAGACTCTATAAGGTATTAAAAAATCTAGGGCCAAGTATGGGTTACATGTTTTGCAATTGGTCGGTAGAATCCCATAGACCTCCCAAACATTACAAGCCAGTAACATTGCTCTTGGTTGCCCTTCAGAACTTGACAGTAAGTCTGTATTGCTGAATATATCACATACTTGGGCCATTGGACATGGAGACACCAATCTGTTGCTGAACTTGAAACTTCATCAATACTGAGTGGTTTTCCATGCACATTACCAGGCAAGAAAAACATCAACAATCTTATTTAACTGCACATTCTGTGAGCTACAAAAATGACTTAGCTGCAGCTTAGACTACTAGCAATAGTGGAAAGGGTACCTGAACTGGCTTACCCCAGTTATCAGATTGGTGAATACCCTAACTGTCATTATAGAGCCTTTCTCCAGTAACTGATGGAAGCAGACGTAGAGATCCACAGCCAAATACCAGGATAATCTCCAGGAGTCCAGTCAAAGAGAGAGAAGAGGGATTCTATGAGCAAGGGGCATCAAGATCATGATGGGGAAACCTACAGAGACAGCCAAACCAAACTAGTAGAACTCATGAAATTTAGATCAAGAGCTGTGGAGCCTGCATGGGACTGGACTAGGCCCTCTGCAAGCGAGACAGATGTGTAGCTTGATCTGCTTAAGGGGATGCCTGGCTGTAGGATCAGAATCCATCCCTGGTGCATGAGCAGGCCTTTTGGAGCCCACTTCTATGATGGGACACCCCACACAGCCTTCAGGCAGGGGGAGGGGCTTGGACCTGCCTCTATTAAATGTACCTCCCCATGGGAGGCCTTACCTTCTTGTAGGAGGGAATAGGGGCTGGGGTGGAAGGGGGAGGCTGGAGGGGTAGGAGGAGGGATGGGGGAATCTGGTATGTAAAATGACTAAAAAAATTTCTTAATTAAAAAAATGACTGGGCTGACAAGATATGTCCACTAGTACCACAGTGGCATGAGTGTTGTGAGTAACCAATCTTGTTGAATTTAAAGCCCACTACACAAGACCTTTATCTGGTACATAAAAAAATTAAAATTAAAATAAAAAAAAAACAACTAAGGTTGTTTGATCATAGGCCCCAGGGGAGAACCTAGTACTTTTATTCTGATAAATTGACATAGTGCTAAAATATCATCTAAATTCTTGTCTTTATACCCATAGTCTAGTGAGTGTATCACCCAATTCTCACAAGAGAAACGTATTTTTGGTAATTTAAACAAATTCCTGACTCTGACCAGTGAAACAGGTAAACTAACTATAGATTCTTCCTCAGCTCCTCCAAATCCAATCCCCAATTCCCTTCCCTAGCTCTGTAGCACACAGCCAACTGTGCCCACCTTCTCCCACTACTTCCATCTCCAGTGGACCCCTCAGGGCCCTCTCTCCTACCCTTCAGCCCCTACTACTTGCTTTATCCCTGTCCCCATCTCCAAAAGACGTTCCCTGGGTACCCACAGGCTACTCCAGCAAAGGAAGCAGGTAGGCAAACTGCAGATCTTCACCTCTCCTTCCATTCCTCAAAGTCCAATATCACAGTCTCATTCTGAGCTCTATAGCAGACCTTCTACTGTGGCCTCTCCTTACTCTCTGCTCCATTACCAGGGCAATAAGTAGATCCTGGTATAACACTCTGCTTTGCTCCCTACTGTAGACATGCTCAGCACAGCACCAGCTCATCCCCATTCTTAAGTTCAGAAACTCCATTCCTAAGCTCCTAAACCCAGAAAAACATTTTACCTAGAATCACCAATGGCCACACC
>CABHPP010069868.1:0-20436 GCA_902168425.1 Peromyscus attwateri | reverse complement strand
AAAAAAAAAAAAAAAAAAAAAAAAAAAAAAAAAAAAAAAATTGGTTCTGAACTGGGTTTATTGCTTGAATTTAATAGATACAGCTTGACATATGTGGAGAAAGTGGTAATAGAAAATTATTACTACTGGGAGAGAGTAGGATGAAGATTTGGACAAGTCAGTGGGGCCAGAAAGTGGACTATTCTGATCTGAGATGGGGCCGGAAGTTAACAATAGCAACATCATAAACAAGGGAATCTCCAAAACAAAATCAAATAAGCAACAGCAAAGAAGTTCAACTCTGTCCAAGATAGGGACTGATCTGAAGTGAGGTACCATTTCTTTGAGTTTTTATCCTGGGGTAATGAGAAGAGAAATGGAGAGTGGGCCCTAATACCTCAGTAGAAGGGACACTGGTAGAGCCATGTGTGAATCCCCATTGTAGGAGGACACAAGGTTCCTCAGGTTGTGTCTCAGGTTCAGAACATCACATGCTGCTATGGAAACCCAATATCAGCTAAAAAAAAAAAAAGTCAGCCCTCTGTATAGTTTGCAGCCGCTATACATTGCTATAATGACAGTCTTTTAGTGCTACCTCCAGAATAGTAAGTGACAGGAAGGATGGCAGCTTAAAGTCTCTCTCTTTGCTCTGCAATATCAACCAGAAAGCAAAGGAGGAGGTTTTTTTTTTAAGCTGCTGTTCTTTTGGAATTCTCTTATGCACTAATGATATCCAGGCTCCCATAGCCTAAGGGAACAACTTTTGTAAACTTGTACCAAACCACTGTCATAAATATCCTCTACATTACATGCGCATATACAAGGGTAGGCATTTTCTTCTAAAGCTTATAAATTATCTAAGGAAAGCTGATAGCCAAGGTCTTCATTTGAGTCCCAGAATGGTAGACAGAATGACATTGCAATATGATTGGTTTCATTGGTAGCCCCATGCATTTAATTTAATAATGCTCAAATCAGTACCCTGGAAAGGAATCCATAGGCTTTTCTCAATAGCAAGTGAAAATGTCAAGACATACATTAAAACTCCTACTCTAGGGGATATTTGTAAAAGGAAGAAGCAGAATTGGTTCATACTGCAGATGAAATTCAAAGCTTAGAAGCACAGAAGTGGCAGCAAGTCCAGGATCCTTCACCACTGTGGGCGCATGCCAGGTTAACATAGGCTGATTCCACTACCAATATAAAAGTGTTGGTGATTGTTCTTTGCTTTAATTGATTGCTATGGGTGGAACCTGAGGTCTGTGTTGAGTATCCACTATACCATTGAAATATATTCTCAAACGCTCAAATGCTGTTCTTGCAAAGAACCTATATACCATTTTCCACTTTAATACCTCCTGAATATCTTCTGTGAAATGACTATTTACCTCAAATAAAATGCTTTAAACTTGTGACATTATTTATACTAGCACAACCACTTACTGGGTTTGTAATAGCTCTCCAGAGATAGTTAAAAACATGCAGGAGATTAATTTTAGCATCTATGATTTTTCATACATGTCAAAATAAGTTACATCAGTGAAAATAATGCATATTTCTTATCTGATTATACTTCTCAATATCATGTATCATCTTCAGTGAATACTAATTGCTACTAACTGTCATTTGATTGAAGCAGTAAAAAGGTGGATCTTTTCTACTCCAGCAATTAATTCAAGTTGGACTTGGTCCAAATCATATAAACTAAGTGTTCAATTATAAGGGAGTGATGAATTGAATCTCAGCATATCCATATGATCAGATAATATGAAGTCATTAGGATGGTAGTTTGGGAGAATCTGTAGTAAAGTTAGAAATGGCAATCATAAGTTTACTGTTAACATAGAGGATTAAATCACCATGCTATCCATGGTCTTCCACAGTCTGGCCCTGTATATCTAAACTTCTCACCTTTCACGTTTCTCTCCCTCCATTCTAACACTTCACCCATGGTGGGTTTTTGTTTCACTATGTTGACATCCTGAACTTTGTCATGGTCATAACTTCATATCATCAGATGCTTCCTGGCAGCTTTCACTTTACAACTTTATAGGAACCATGGCTTATTACCATGGACAAAGGCCTTTCCTAGTCACTTGCTTTTTTCCGTCTTGGTCATGTTGCTCATTGTTTCTCAATGGTTGGTGCTGTCTTATTTTTAACACGTTTTTCTACACTTTCTACCAGAATACAAGCTCCTTGAGAGCAGTGGTTTGTCTGTTTTGTTTACTGTTTTATTCTCAGGGCCTGGAAAAGTACCTGACACTCAATAAAAGTCAGACGTGGATTTATTTAATGACTAAACCAACACGTAAACCAAATTTTTAAAGAAACCTGGAAAGTCCAGTGTATATTGTAGGAATCTTAAAAACAAAAAATTTTAAAAAATGTATTATGCATTGCTGTGGGATGTTCTGTATGACAAATATGTTAATAAATAAAGCACTGATTGGCCGGTAGCCAGACAGGAAGTATAGGCGGGACTAACAGAGAGGAGGATTGGGGGAACAGGAAGGTGGGAGAGGAGACTGCCAGCCACCGCCAGGACAAGCAGCATGTGAAGATGCCGATAAGCCACGAGCCATGTGGCAAGGTATAGATTTATAGAAATGGGTTAGTTTAAGCTATAAGAACAGTTAGCAAGAAGCCTGCCACGGCCATACAGTTTATAAGTAATATAAATGTCTGAGTGATTATTTTATATGTGGGTTGTGGGACTGCGGGGCTTGGTGGGACCTGGAGAGAAGCTCTCCAGCAACAATGCATATTGATATGCATGCATTTGTGTTTTCATGTGTGTGTGCTTGTGTATTTACTTCCTGTGGAGGCCAGAGGTTGATAGCGTGTGTCTTTTCTCACTGTTCTCCAACTTATATATTGAGGTTGAGTCCCTCACATGAACCCTAAACTGACTAATACAGCTAGCTATATAGTTTGGTTATAAAGCTATGGTACTTTATCAACAAATAACCTTTTCCCCTTCTTTTCCCTATATTCTGATTTCTTTCTCTTTGAAACAAACAAAAATCTCCCCAATAGAACTCATGTATAACAGTTTGACGATTGTTTCCAGGGAAATATCCTACATAGCCTGTTGGTACATTCCTTTAAAAAAAGCAACAAGCAAACTTGTTTATAAAGAAGGAATTTGCTCTTATGTTTCTTTGCATTTAGGAAATATGGGAATAGATAGGATGAGATGACACTGGGCTATGGTAAGAACACAGGAAACTTGCTGTGGATATTGCTCTGTATAAATAAAATGCTGATTGGCCAGTAGCCAGGCAGGAAGTTTAGGAGGGACAAGCAGAGAAGAGAATTCTGGGAACAGGAAGGCTGAGGCAGGAGACGCCGCCAGCCGCCACCATGACAAGCAAGATGTAAGGTACCAGTAAGCCATGAGCCACGTGGCAACTTATAGACTAATATAAATGGGTTAATTTAACATATAAGAACAGCTACGAAGAAGCCTGAGCCATTAGGCCAAACAGTTTAAGTATTATAAGTCTCTGTGTGTTTGATTGGGTCCGAGCGTGAGAGAGATTTGTCCTACCATGGGCCAGGCAGGACCAGGAAAACTCTAGCTACAAAAACTCAAAACACTTATTTAGTTGTGGGTCCTAGAATATCTATCTTCAGAAGCAAGTAACTTCTCCATTTAAACCTGTAAAGCATCTAGAACAGCTCCTATAGATTTGAAAAAAGGGGGACTATTGCCATGCTCCCCATCGTGTGGTCATGGACTCTAACACTCTGGAATATAAACCCACAAATAAAATGCTTTCTTTTATAAGTTGCCTTGGTTATGTGTTTCTTTATAGCAATAAAAAAGTAATAAACTCAGCAGTTTTTACCAGTGGGCTATTGCTATGACAGGCCTGACCATGCTCTTCTTTGGTGGAATGTGGAAGACTTTGGGAATATGGGCTAGGAAAGTACTTGAATGCTGTAAGTGAGCATTCTAGTAGAAGCTTGGAAGACAGTTGTGCTGAGAGCAATGTAGACTATGGAGGCCCAGCTCATAGGGTTGCAGAGGGGGAACAATATTGGCAACTGGGATAGAGACCATGCTTGTGGTATTTTGGTAAAGAATGTGACTGCATTCTGCCCCTGTCTTAGAAATTTGCCTGAGACTAAATTGAAAAGTATTGGACTAATCTTAACAGGGGAGATTTCAAGACAACTTAATATTGACTCTGTCGCATAGCTATTCATCACACTCATGCAGTTGTACAATGGAAAAGAACAAGAAGGGCAAAGAGAAATGCCAAATATAGAGTTTAAAAGGCACCCAGGAAATTTAATGTTAGAGCCAAGGCTTGTGCTTTTAAGAGGAGGAAAGAGACACCCATCCAAAGTGGAAGAAGCAGGGGTGCTCTTTGAGTTTCAACTCCACCCAATTTGTACAAAGAAAAGGCCTGAGGAATGTCCTATTCCTATAAGTCAACAACAAAGGAGTGACTCTAGGAAAAATATCCATCTTTTTTTCATTCGAGTTTTAATGCCTGAATGCTTTCGTTGGCTTGTGGAGATAGAATTCTGAGCTCTTTTTCAATTCAAATTTCAATCAAATTTCTTTCTATGGCTCTGAGCCTTATAAGGAAATTCAAAATTGAAATCAACTAGAAATCACAGGATAATCTGCTTATCTTGAGACACCTCGTTTAATTACATGTGCAAAATCCGTAACTACGTACATGGAGCATCTGTAATTAAGACATGAGCACTTCAGGGTGGAAGGAATATTACTCTGTTTCTGCCTTCATTAATACAGATCCAGTCTGTGGTGATATTGTATCCCCCAATATATTGTGTACCCTAATAAACTTATCTGGGGTCGGAGAATAGAACAGCCACTAGACAGACATAGAGGCCAGAAAATGGTGGCATACACACCTTTAATCCTATCACTTGGGAAGCAGAGATCCATCTGGATCTCTGTGAGTTCCAGGCCACACTGGAAACCACCAGGCATGGTGAAACACACCTTTAATCCCAGGAAATGATGGCAGGAAGCAGAGAGGTATATAAGGTACGAGAACCAGGAATTTTAGCTTTTTAAGCTTTTAGGCTTTTAGCAGCAGTTCAGCCGAGATCCATTTGGATGAGGACTCAGAGGCTTCCAGTTTGAGAAAACAGGATCAGCTGAGAAGTTGGTAAGGTGAGGTTGGATGTGGCTTGTTCTGTTTCTCTGATCTTTCAGCATTCACCCCAATGTCTGCCTCTGGGTTTGTTTTTATTAATAAGACCTTTTAAGATTCGTGCTACACCAGTCTTATTAATCTTCTTTTTTGAAAACTGAGTTTTATACTCTCATTTTCCCATGTGTGAGAGTAATATAGGAACTGCAACAATTTGAGGTTATAAGGAGTGAGTACTTAGAAGAATTTTGGCATATGTCTTACACTTGAGAAACTGTCATTATTATGATGAATATAAGAACATTACACTTTCATGAATTTAGGAATCTCATTATCCACATATAGTAATAGAAAGTGATGAGGTATAAGAAGCAATGCATGAGAGTTTAGTTTGTGATAGTATTTTCATAATTGATTCATAAGATTATGCTCATACTATTAAAATATAGTCCTTGAATTTTACTTGGAAAATCACAAATACATTAGCAATCCTGGCAGAGTGATGAGAACATTATTTGCAAGGGAGACTTCCTGTTCCATCTCTACAGAGGTAAAACTACCTGGAGTTCATGTATTTTCAGTCTCCTGACTTCTTTTATGCTCAGAAAAAAGGTTATTTATTTATTTTTTTTTGTTCTTCTCCAAGCCCACTCACATCCAGCAAACATTTCTTTTGTGTCAGCTTTGGCTTTAGGCTTTTGTGATGGAACTTTGAAGTAATAGAGGTACAAAAAAAAAAGAGCATAATGAATACAGGGCAATTAGAGGGAATACATACATAAATTCAGAGTTATTATAGAAGGTTTTATTCTGCCTTAGGCAGAATTGCAAGAATAATGACACAAAGAAAAGAATCAGGGTTTAGAATTATAGTGAAAAGGGGAAGTTTTAAGGCAATTGGTTGTGATCTAAGGGGATGAATATTGATAATAACAGAAACAGAAAGTGTTCTAAAGATTTTCAGAGCAATCAGAACATGTTTTTTACCCTTTGACATTATTTGGGAAATGTAAGTAAAAAGTGATTTCCTTTTTTTATGTTCACTGTCTGGATTCTATTTTGTTCGATCCAAGTCTATCCTTGGCCTAGTCATGAGGGGTTTTGTTTGTGTTTGAACTGTACATTCCACACTAGATTTGTTACATTCTGAAGTCTCATAAACCCCTGAATGTCAATCATACTTACCAAACCATTTACATCCCATCTGTGCTCTCTTCCTACAATCTTTATCCTTTCCCATCTCTCTTCTCTCAGAGGAAAATCTGACCCTTCCTCTGCTAAAGTTCATTTCTTCCAACTGTTCTCACAGTAATCATTCTCACCTTCAATCCACAAGCATGTCCTCAAAGCACATACACAAGTGTTCACAAGATGTTGCCCTCATTTTCTCTATACTATTGAAAAAGTTTGCTAAGAACTCTACAAAAGCCGATCATTTTCTTTCATTTTAAAGTAGCCACTATGTTCACATTGTTAGATTTGTTATTTAACAATGTAGAAAATGCACTTTCAGACATTTTCAGTGATAGCCTTCCATTTCATTTAAATATTAAATGAAATAATTCCAATCATTCTTCCTACCATTTACTAGAGTGCATTGTTCTTGTCTTTACCCTCCTCCACTATAATCTTTCTTTCTATTTGCTGCTGGTGAGTTACATGGTTTCACTTTGACCCTTACCAAATTAGATGTGGTTTTTATGTGTCATATTACCAGCTTTGGTACTACCATTATTATTAATTATTACTATTATTATTATTAATTTTTACTGTTTTGTAACAGTTTAGATTAAAAACAGGTCTTTCATATGCACATCATATACTCTCCACCTGGAAACATCTTTAGCAATACCTCTAGAAATTTACTCAATGCCAAAAGACTTTTCCAATAAGTGACATTTAGAAGGTCAAATTAAATTAATCTCTGAAATATCCTGTTTCCTATTTCATTAATCTAAGCCAATGACATGGCTAAAGAGATGACCCAGCAGCTAAGAACACTTATTGCTTTCTCATCTCTATGCTCTTACACAATGGCTCACTACCATTTGTGATCTCCTTTCCTGATGAAATGATGCTCTCTTCAGGCCTCCACAGACAATACACATATGTGATGCACAGACTTGCATGCCAAAAAAACATCTCTACACATAAAATAAAAATAAATAAGTCTTAAAATAAAAATAAAACGAACATTTTCCTTTGAAGATTCCACGCTTGAAAATCTGAACATCTTTGAAATGTCCTCTTTAACTTTGAAATGGCCAAGTCACTTTTGTTGCTCTGTCTACATTAATTTTACAACTTCTTCACTCCTTCCAAAACTCTTTCAGTGCATACCTTCTTTTCTAATTTTTTCGATTACTCAAATATCTGGGTTGCGCTTTATTGTGATGTGTTTTAATCTTTCCATTATCTTTTACACATATTTGAGTCTGCTATCGACTCATTATATGTATTATATCCTTATTCATGGGCTGAGGCCATCATCAACTATGTTGTATTTAGGAGGTGAAGTCTTTGGGGGGGGGCAATTGGGTGTGGAAAATGTCATGGGGATGCTCTGGTGATGGTATTTTTGGTTTTGGTGTGCTCCCAAGGAATAAAGTAATTAGAGCTATTTCTGGCACCTGTGAGGTTATAGTGCATAGGTAAGTGTCTACACAGCAAGGAGCCATATATTGTAGTCTAAATGAAAATGGTTCCTGAGGCTACGATATTTGAACACTCAGTCTCCTAGTTGTGGTGCTGTTTGGGGAGGTCATGATACTTTACAGATGCAGAGCTTTGCTGGAGGAGTACATCTCTGGAGACTGACTTTGAGTGTTTATAGTCTTGCCCTACTTCGACTTTGTTCCCTCTGCCTCATGTTTGCACTTGCAAATATAAGCTCTTAGCTCTTTACTCCTGTCCAACTCCTGTCCATGCCTACAGCTTTCCATCATGCTTCTCAACTAGGATAGACTCGTCCCAGTGGAACCACAAACCAATATAAACCCTTTCTTCCTCAAATTATCTTGGTCATGGTATTTTATTACAGCAACAGAAAACTGACGAATATGCCATCCTTCACCACAACCCAATCATGCTGGACTATGATCTCGACTTCTAACGTCTAGAACTGTGAGGAATATGTATCTGTGTTTAAGCCACCCAGGCTATGAGACCTTGTTAAAGCTGACTCAGCAAAACAAAATAACAATGCTGGCTTTTCCTTAGGTTTTATTTCTCAGTATACTAAATTCTTTTTTTTTAAATGATATGCAGTTCTGAGAACAGTTCTTGGACCCTTAAGTCTTAGCTCTCAAAAGTCATGTAAAAGCTCAGTTTCAGGCAGTTTGTCTCAGCTATAAATGCTGAAAATAAGCTCTGTGGACACAGAGCTTGAACTCAAGCAGCTGTAAGAGGCTGGTGGCGTCCCCAAAAGCTGGTTCAAAAACACGTGGTAGTACCAGGAACAGCTGAAAGAGCCAAGGCAGTGGAAAGAAATTAATCTTCACCAGAATGGAAACTGGTAACATGTTCAGGAACCCTGGTCAGACTCAAGAAATCCTAGAATTCAGCTCAGTTAGTACCCTGCACAGCCCCACTGCACAGTGCTCACCAAGATCCACCAGGCTTCTGTTCTGGTGTTCTCCCTCCTGACTGCCATGGGTTGTTACTTGTCTTGAGTTGGGAATGTTTGTGTTGATACCTGTAAACGTATTCATCCTTTTATATTGTAAACCGTGGAGTCCTGCTCCAGGGATACAGACAGGGTTCATAGAATAAACCACAGCACAGTAAAATCTAATTTAGGAGATTTTGTTGTTTTTGTTTTTGTTTTTGTTTTTGAGAGGCATTTCTAGAGCATCAGACTTTTTATCTGAGGGTTTTTACAAATAAGTTTCTACCTATCTGAGGGATAAAGACTCATGCATGTTCTGAGGGTCAATTTCATTTACTCTAGTTCTAATTCTTCTCAGCTCTAATTCCCTAGCTCCTCTCTCTACATGGTTACATACATTTCTAACAGGAGACTCTTTGTGATAATAAGGAAAGTTGCAAAGCTACCTCTCAAGGTCATAGCACATTCTTTGAATAGACAATAAGGAGTAAAGCTATTTACCATGACAATGCATAGACAGGGACAAGGTGCTTTGCACTTTCCTGGGCAGTGACATCCACACTTAGCTGGACATAAAACTATTTTTCTCTAGACTTGGTTAATTGACTAGTTGTTATTTGGGACCTAACTAATAAACAGTTTGTTAGTTGAAGTTTGGGTTTTATATCATAAATTGAGGTTGGAAGTTTGTATAGAGTGTTAATTGCTAAAGGGTCAAAGCAGGTGAGTGCTGAGAGTCCTATTATCAACTGCCTGTGGGGGAAGCACAGGGCAATTCAGTCTCTGAAGGAACTTGATTGAACAAAACCAGACATTTTATAATTCCATCCTTGAGTATAATCTGTGAAAGTCCAACTTATGATCTATCCACAGAGATACTTCATCTGCCCAATATGCCCTGTTTGCTTGGCTAATTATAGAGAACAGGCTTCTAAGCATCTACAGTTCTTGTGGAACAATGGATCTAGTTATGAGGCATATGTTAGCATATTTCTAATAATAAAAATTATACAGATTAATGAGAGGCCATCTTCCTGACCATCAACAAATGTATGTGCCCATAAGATTGAGATGTAGTCATGTGATTACATATACACATTACATGAAAATGCATGTTAATGGGCAGATACCATAACTGCTTTTGTACATGTGGAATTACAGACAGGAGCAAGTTTCCAGAGATGGTGGTTCTGCAGACCTTGCCTGGACAAGATTCTCCTCCATTAGAGAATCATTTCTCTGGTGGGTTGACATCTGAATTATCATTTGCTATAATATATGTGTTTGCATCATGGCCCACAATAGCTCGTGATACTTTTAATTTATGTAAATCTTTTTGTAATCAATTCATTAAGAATGTTTGGTTTTCTCCTGTTCAGTGAGAATATTAGGCCCCAGCAACACATCATTGTGTAAAAAAAAGAAATAATAGAGCTGCAGGAAAAAAAATAGTTTTCAGGTTTGATTTTTATTCCTTCCTTCTAAGCCTTCCTCTTTTTTCCCTTTTCTTTATAAATATACATGGTTTTACTCCATGCAAGGGCTTATAACTTAGCCGACCCAAGTGCCCATTCTATGATGGTGCATCTAGATATTTCCAGATCCAGCATTTTCTCAAACTTATCTAATAAGCAACTCATGTGGCATAATTAGAGCAAATCCTGTAGTAAAATACAAATAGGAGTGTAATCCCTTTTATGTGCTGTCTGTTACAAATAGTATTTTCCAAAGATGCTACACAATGTAGAACCTTGGTAATCTCTCATCCAAAGTCATAGATTACTTCCTGTCTTAGTTACATTTTCCTGTTGCTATGATAAAAAATGCTGACAAAAGTAATGGAAGGGAGACATGGTTTAAAGAGACATCATGCAAGGGTGTAGTTCATCATGGTCATGGGAAGCCAAAGTAACGGAAGCTTGAAGTAGCTGGGTGTATCACATATACAATCACAAAGCAGAGTAATGAAATCTTATGTTTAGCTCTCTTTCTCTATTTTATTTAATGTAGTATCCCAGCCGAGTGAATTGTGCCACCCTAAGTGGGCAGGTCTTCCGATCAAATTAGTCTAATCAGAACAGTCTCCCACAGGCAGCTCAGAGGCCCATCTCCAAGATAATTCTGGATTTTATCAAGTTGATTGAGACTAGCTATAACAATTCCTTTCTCCTTAATCTTTCTTTTTAATTTTAGTTAAGTAATTAATTAAATAACTTTATTTATCATTTTCTCATATGTTATATCCTGACCTCAGTTTCCACTTCTTCCGGTCCTCCTCTTCCCTCTCCCTACCACCTCTCCTCTCCCCATATACCCACTTGTGGTGATATTTTATTTGTGCTGAAATGTGGTGATACTTTATTTGTGCTTTAATAAATAAAGTTTGCCTGGAGATCACAGGAAATAGCAAGCCATTTTAAGTAAGCAAAGAAGTCAGGCAGCAGTAGCACACGCCCTTAATCCTATCACTTAGCAGGCAGGATCTCTGTGTGTTCAAGGCCTCACTGGGGAACACAGCCAAGCATGGTGACACATGCCTTTAATCCCAGTATCAACCATAAAGTTCTAGAGGCCTGTACAGACATGAAGTGACAGAGCTGGCCAGGAAGAGGAAACGATGTAACTAAACAGAGAGCAAATCAGATGGCAGAACAGCAAGGCATATAAAGGCGTGGGTAGCCAGGAAATAACTCATATTTGGAAGCTTCAGCGTTGATGAGGTAAGGTTGGCTGGTGGCTTTCCCTATTTCCCTGATCTCCCTAAGGCTTTTACTCCTATATTTGGCTCTGTGTTTTTTATTTAATAAGACCGTTTAGAAATTCTTCTACATCCACTCCTCCTCCTTTCCCTTCAGAAAAGAGCACTCTTCTTAATCTTAATTCTGATAAGACATGTGATTCAGTCAACCATATTTAAATTTATGTATGTAAGATAATGTGATTTAAAATATAAACAGAACAAAGTAGATACTGCAGAGCCATTTTAACATGGTACATCTTCTATCTTGTACACTGAAACACTCACTTTTGGAGCACTCAACTTCTTAGTGAGTATTCTAGCTACTGAGGTACTTGTGCTCTGAAAAATCTAATGCACATGTGGTAGAGGCTGGAGGGTTAGCTCTCAGTGGCATAGATGTTTACTGTTTTACTTATAGCCTTTATTTATTTACATCATGTGAGATACATGAGCTGCAACCACCCAGTTGACCCCAAATTCCGTAAGTAAGGTGACTGTGTGATGATTTTTTAAAAAAGTGCTGTTCTAATCAGTCAAATCTTCGTATGTCATTTCTTATTAATAACTGGACTCTGTGCAGACCAAGAAACATAAGCATGTATCTACTCCTCTCCTATATATCCAGAGTAAATTGGTTTGTTTGGGCTCATTGAAGTTTTTTTACTTTCTCCATTTTGGTTTCGAAATATACACCCTTTAGGAGTGACTTATTTATAATTCACAAGATATGAGATAATATTTGGTGTGAGATCTCTGGAAAAGAAATTACAAATGCAACAGTCTATTTTCTTTAATTACCTACTACTTCTAAAATAGTACTAACTTACTAAGCAAATACTAAAGGTTACAGAATGAAATGACAGAAAGGACATTGGTCCTTGGCATTGATAATCAAGCTTGGTAATACTCTGCCTCTCATATATAAGGGAACAACATATTCTAAAAAATATGACCTGAGATTTCTGTTATTTGCTCTTTAAGCAGTCATAGTTTTATAAACTATATACCACTCACAAAATAACTAAAAATCAAGGCAGAGAAGCTGTTATAAAAATTTATCAGACTGTACTCTGAATTTGAGTATAGTAAACACTTGCCAGGATATTAGAATGAAGTTTCTACTTTGGAAAATCTGTAAGAATTACCTAAGTATATAATCCCCAAGGCCATGAATATTCACAAAATTTGGTATAATAATGAGATTGAGTAGAATATTTAGATGACACACATGCAATGTCCTTCTTCTATGAAATAGTAAAGAGCAGAGTCAACACAGTGGCAGTATAATAAATCAACTTGTGATAAGCACTTCCAACATTGGGGGCTTAAGGTTACCCTGAATTTATAAAGAATAATATGATAGCTTAGTTATATTCCGTGATAATGCCATAATAGAATCAGGGTTTGTATTGTGTTAGGCACTCTTCCAACTCATCTAAAGATTTCACCAATTCATTTAATTTCTTGTTCTCTGTAGAATGTGGTTATTAATTCCTGCCCAGATTTCAGATAAGCAAACAGGTACCAAAAGACTGAATAGTATTCTTCTGTTGCAGTCAATGAGGTGCAATAGTGTGATTCAACCTAACATATTCATATCCCTGAAATTAATTCTTTATCTCTGCATTGCATTTTGAGGTTGATTTAAATGGCATCAGTGTTGCATTTGTGAATCATTAACCAAGTTGGTTTGCTAAAATTGTATCTTTTAGATTCAGCTCAGGGTATGGGACCAGTCATTCAGATGGTGGACACCATGGATTTATCTGAACTATAGGATTCCCTGTATTGAGTTGTGAGGGAGTTGGAGTCCCTATAATGGATGTGGACCAATAGAGATATGGCAGGTAAATATTTTTATTTCAAATGAAGACACAGTAGAGACAAATTCCTCATTGAAAAGAATGGCCTTATTGTGCAGATTTCAGATGACATGTCCAAAGTTAATAAGCAATCAATGACAAAAATATTCTTTTGACAGAGAAAACATTATAGGGCAAACAGTCATTTCTGGGCTTTCATTTCTGTTCCATTGACCTATATATCTTCTCTTTCACCATACCTATGCTGACTTGATAAATATAGCTTTCTATTATAAAGCTAGATAATATGAGCCTTCTTCTTTGGTATTTGACAAATACAGTTCTTCTGTTTCCCCATCTAAACCTTAGAATTAATTTTGGTGATGTCTAAAATGTGGACCATTGTTATTTTTAATGACATTGTATTTCCTGCATATAGTACATTGTGCAGACTTGTCACCTCAACAACACTGAATCTTTTTAAACACATAAAATAAAATGAAATCAACATTGTAAATTGATGGCAAAGACGTAGTTGAAGGAATCCATATGTACCAATCATGGAAATAAAAATAGGATGACCATTTACAAGATGGAGTAGTAGTTTGTCTCTAAGTTGAATTTAGAGTTGCACATAATCTACCAAAATATATTTCTAGCTACTCTTCATAATAAAAGTGTATTTGGATCAAATTATGTGGATAAATCAGTGGAATAATCATAGTTGTATGGCAGATGTTAATTACTGATGTATATCAAATGACTTTGTAAAATTCCTACAAATAAAATAATGATGCCAGATGCTTCCACTGATATGCTCTGTCATTTATCTATTAAGAAGTTTCCCCAGTGTTAGGATTGTCTTATAGACAGGAGAAAAATAGCTGTTTTCAATGAGGCCATTATAATCTTGCTTATAAAATATAACCCACTCCCTACCTGACTTGACCAGACATCACAATGGAAATTGAGGATGCCTTACTACTGTATTCCAAGTCCCATTCACTGCTTTAATCTGGACAATACAGAAGGAACATAGACATTATATATATTGGAGAGAAGGAATGAAATCATCATTATTTTCTCACAAAACTGTTACAGTATATACTTGGGAAATTAACAACAATAAGAAGTATCATTAAGTATTATAAACATGTTCTCTATAAAATTTAATCAGAATAATCAATAATGCCATTCACATTAGAATTATACATTAGAACATCAAATGCTAGGTACAAGTGGAAAATGAACAAATACTCATGCTAAGAAAAATTAAAAATAAAGAAGCTAAACAGATGGTTTTATTTAGGTTTCCTGTTATGGAAAAGCCAGTATTCTAATGGTTCCATTAATATTTAGGGTATGTGTATGTGCTCTAACATATTTTGGTCTTATGGCTTTAATAAGAAGTGAGAAAACATGAATTCACAGACACAGCTCTTTATTGGCCTTCATAATACCTGCCTTGATTTAGCTGTCAAAACACCTCCTGAAGGGGAGAATTGGAATGGAACTTCTTGTTCGCTGTGCTGTGGTGCCATGTTTGTTTCACTCATCGCAATTCAATAACAGAAAGTGATGCTGCACGAGACTGTAAGCCCTAGAGTGAACTGTCACATCCTCAAATTAATATTAATTCCATCTCATCGTAAATGTGGACTTTCAGAAATCAGCTTTGTATTAATACCAGTGAGAAAGTCAAGTCTCATTTTAACATTGTCCAAAGGGTGCTGATATTCTCTCTCCTGAGTAAATGGAGCTTTCATCAGCTAAATAAAAGCAATCTACAGAATATTTATCTCTCAGTTGCTTCATTAAAAAAGACCTCCCAAGAGGAAGGAAAAATTATTTTCACACAATCACAGTGAGATTTAATGACATTTTAAATAAATAATGGTATGCTGTTTACATGTAATAAACTCTTACCATTTGCAGCGTTTCTGGTTTACATATACAAAAATGAACTAAATCAGTGATGAGAATCGTGAGGTATAATTATTCTATTACTATTTCAGACACTATATATGGTAGGAAAGGTTAGTGACTGCTACTGGCACTCTGGTAGCAGAAAGTTAATGATTCTCTTGTCTCTTAGTAGAGTTAGAGTGTGGTTCATGTGCAAAAAAATACCCCAAGGCTGTGCTTTAAATGCTTGGCTCATTTATCTCTCATCAGTTAGGTAAATGAGATGCGGAAGTGGGGCCTAGTTTCTAAATAACTTTTATACACTACTCAAAGCCTTAAAGGGCCCCAGAATGCTTTCTCTTGTTAATGAAATTTCACTCATGTAATCTGTTCCTAACTTTAGAAGACTCATTTTGTAAAGCGTTCAGGCATGTTGGATTCCACACCTCAAATACTTTATTACTTCCTTTTTACTGTACATTTGTGTATTTATATGGGGACAAAGTGAAAAGACACATACAATGTTTGTGAAAATGTTAAGATTAGAATTAGGAAAGTGAAAATAAATATGTTCTTAATTAATCTGTCATTGAAAACTCTGAAATTGTATGAAAAGATAATCTCAAAGAAAACTTTACAAACTAAATATGCTTATTTTACTCCAAATAATATGAGAATATGTGCTTGTTCAGCATAAATTTAGAAAGATACAACTAATGAGATGTTTACAAAATTACTGAAAATATAACATCTAGTGAATAGCTATGTTAGGTAACTAGTCAGATGTTAGAAAACTTGGCAGTTGTCAAGAATGAGCTCTTCTCTCATCATCAGTAGTTTGTAAACATAGGAAATCAAGTTGAGGACTTAGATTACTAGTTCAAAGACTGGGCTGGATGGGGACATGATACCGTAAATTGTCTGAAAGATCACAAGATTGCTATGGAGCCAGATGCCTTCTGGTAAAGAAGAGATAGACCATTATCCTCTCCATTAGTTAGTTTAGAGCCTAGGGATGTATGTTGATATTAGTTGACAGAATACTTGTACAACACTCCAGGCATAAACTTCAGAGCTTCATAAATTGGTGTGGTGGTACCTATGTATAATTCAGTACATGGGAGATGGAAGCAGAAGAAACATAACTTCAAGGTCCTTCTTTGTTACATAGACAGCTGTAGACCAACCTGGGACACACGAGACACTCTCTTACATAACCAAGTGAATAAATGAACAGTTCACCTAAATGTGCCAGCCAATGTGTCACCTGGAAGGCAAATGCCCTAAGAAACAGTAAAAGCCTGCCTCAAACAGTAAAAACCATATGGCCTAAGTGCTATATGGCCGTAGTCTACTCTCACCAGTAGGGAGTGTGCTCTGCACAGTATTCTCTCTGTTCTGTCTTTCCCTGACTCTGTGAGTATATTCTTCCTAACAATGGTCCCTTTGGATTATGCTGTTATATACTGTGTGCATCTACTCTGACTTCAATTCACAGAGATCACAAGGGCAATAGATAGATAACAGACACAGAGCACATATTCCGGCTGACTCTCTACTTTTCTTCCTCATACATCACTGTAAACACCATGGCAGAAAATAAATATCATTGAGTCAAATGTATCTGTACAATATAATCTATACTGTGATCTTCAAAGCTGGATAAAGTTAATCCACAGAAAAATAGAAACCAAATTCTCTTTTTCTCTCTTACTGTTTGTTCTCAAATTGAGATTTCATGCTCATCTGAAAATAATATCTCATCAAAATGTCAGTAGTAGATTCTTTTCTGAGGCCCTGATATCACTAGCCTGGGATGCTGCCTAAGGTTTAAGTGCCAGGCATGGTTTTCTTCCTCTTGAGTTGGCCTTAAGTACAATTAGACAGCTGTTGTACCACCAACATGTGAGAGTCATTTATTGCATTTTTATGCATTTCTTGTCATGCTGGTAATTGCTGTGGTTCATGTATGTTGCACTTTGGTAGGACTGTTTAATTGTTTTCCTCCCTTGACAGCTTGCCACGGTACCCTGCTACCATGGAGGCTAGACCACAGGAACGAAGCCAGCAGGAGAAAAGAGACAGGCAGAAGTGATGTAATTCTATTTCAGGTAAAAACATATTTAAAAAAATAGTATTTCAGGCAAAGCAGAGTTATATTTACTCCCACTTGCATACAATCTAGGGGTAAAGGAAATAATTAGGAAAATTATTTTTTAAGGTAAATGACTAAGTATAAGGAATTGTGTTAAACTTTCAGGAAAAATGGAGTACAATTACACATTTCATATTGAATGGTGGTATAGAGGCTATGTGTGAGCTGCTCAAAGAGTGCCAAATATTTGGTCAAAATCACTCTCAGTATTCTGTTGGAGTGTTTCTGATTGAGATTGGTATTTAAATTGGACTGGATAAAGCAAACTGCTCTCCATGCACCTGCCTACCCTGGTATGTTTTGAAAGACTGAATTGAATCATTGCTGAGAAGGGAGACTTGGCTCTCTGCCTGTCTTCCAGCTGGGACATTGTTTTTCTTTGTCTTCAAACTCACAGGCTGGAATTTACTACCCTACCTCTCCTGGGCTTGGGCTTCCAGACTCTCCTGGGTACCTATTTTCCTAACATTAAACAAAGGACCCTTAGAGATATTCAGTGTCATTGATAAGAAAGAATTAGAAGATCTGGACTTGGTGGTTCCTGCCTGTACGCCTGTCATTGGGGAGACTGAGGTAGGATTTCTGGGAGTTTGAGTTAACCCTGGACAACATAATAAGTTCCAGACCAATCCAGACTGGAGTGAGACCCTCTTTAATATACAAACAAATAAAGTAGGGTTTCTGCTAAACAAAACCTTTTCACCATTATACTCATCAAAATTAAAATGTGTGCTATTTCAAACTTGCTGGATGGGATTGCTTTCCTTTAAGGAAATATAAATAAAACCCTGAATTTAATAAAAAAAAATTAAGTTCAGACAGGACCAAAATCATAGGACAGATATTATTAAAATCAGACAAAGAAGTCTTCCTCATTTTTAAAGGTCAAAAACAAAACAAAACAAAAACTGTAAGAGTGATGTTTCTGTTTCTTTTTTCAGGGACTTAAAGTTCTTGTCATATAGGTCCTTCACTTGCTTAGTTAGTGTTACCCCAAGGTATTTTATATCATTTTTGGCTATTGTAAAGGGTGATGTATTTCTGATTTCCTCCTCAGCCTTTTTGTCAATTGTATATAGGAGGGCTACTAATTTTTTTGAGATGTTCTTGTATCCTGCTATGTTGCTGAAGGTGTTTATAAGCTGTATCAGTTCCCTGGATTGAAGATGTCAGAAAATGGAAAGATCTCCCATGCTCATGGATAGGCAGAATTAACATAGTAAAAATGTCAATCTTACCAAAAACAATCTACAGATTCAAAGCAATCCCCATCGAAATACCAACACAATTCTTCACAGACCTGGAAAGAATAATACTCAACTTCATATGGAAAACAAAAAACCCAGGATAGCCAAAAGAATCCTGTACAATAAAACAACCTCTGGAGGCATCACGATCCCTGACTTCAAGCTCTACTATAGAGCTACAGTAATAAAAACAGCTTGGTACTGGCATAAAAACCAACATGTGGACCAAAGGAATAGAATTGAAGACCCTGATATTAATCCACACATGTATGAACATATAATTTTTGACAACGAAGCAAAAACTGTACAATGGAAAAAAGAAAGCATCTTCAACAAATGGTGCTGGCATAACTGGATATCAATGTGTAGAAGGCTGCAAATAGATCCATATCTATCACCATGCACAAAACTTAAGTCCAAGTGGATCAAAGATCTCAACACAAATCTAGCTACTCTGAACCTGACAGAAGAGAAAGTAGGAAGTAGTCTTGAATGAATTGGCATAGGAGATCACTTCCTAAATATAACACCAGTAGCACAGACACTGACAGAAACAATCAAGCAATGGGACCTCTTGAAACTGAGAAGCTTTTGTAGAGCAAAGGACACGGTCAACAAGGCAAAGTGACAGTCTACAGAATGGGAAAAAGTCTTCACCAACCCCACATCTGACAGAGGGCTGATATCCAGAATATACAAAGAACTCAAGAAATTAGACATCAAAATGCCCAACAGTCCAATTAAGAAATGGGCTATAGAACTAAACAGAGAATTCTCAACAGAGGAAGCTCAAATGGCTGAAAGACATTTAAGGAATGGCTCAACATTCCTAATCATCAGGGAAATGCAAATCAAAATGACTCTGAGATACCACCTTACACCTGTTAGAATGGCTAAGAAGACAGCTTTTGCTGGAGAGCATATGGAGCTAGGGGAACTCTCCTCCAATGCTGGTGGGAATGCAAGCTTGTATAATCACTTTGGAAATCAATATGACGCTTTCTTAGAAAATTTGGAATCAATATCCCCCAGACCCAGCTATACCACTCTTGGGCATATACTCAAGGAATGCTCAATCATACTACAAGGGCACTTGCTCAGCTATGTTCATATCAGCATTGTTTGTAATAGCCAGAACCTGGAAAAAACCTAGATGCCCTTCAACTGAAGAATGGATAAATAAACTGTGGTACATATACACAATGGAATACTACTCAGCAGAGAAAAACAATGACATCATGAGGTTTGCAGGCAAATGGATGGATCTAGAAAAAATCCTCCTGAGTGAGGTAACCCAGACTCAGAAAGACAAACATGGTATGTACCCACTCATAGGAGGATACTAGATGTAAAACAAAGATGACTAGACTGCTACTCACAACTCCAGGGAGGCTACCTGGATAACAGGACCCCAAGAAAGACACGGGGATCGCCCAATGACAGAGAAATGGATGAGATCTACATGAACAATCTGGACATAATGAGGGGCGAGGGGCGAGAGAAAGAGAACTTGGGGAAGCAGGAGATCCCAAATGGATCAAGAACAGAGAGGGAACATAAGGAATGTTCATGATAAATGAAGACCACATGAGAATAGGAAGAAGCAAAGTGCTGGAGAGGCCCACAGAAATCCACAAAGATGCCCTCACAATAAACTGCTGGCAATAGTTGAGAAATAGCCCGATTTGACCTACCCTGGTGATAAGATGGCCAAACACCCTAATTGTCGTGCTAGAAACCCCATCCAGTAACAGAGGGAACTAGATGCAGATATCCACGGTCAGGCCCTGGGTGGAGCTCCGGGAGTCCAATAGGCAAGAAGGAGGAGGGTTTATGTGATCAAGAGTTGTTGGGACCAGG
>CABHPP010069865.1:0-36118 GCA_902168425.1 Peromyscus attwateri | reverse complement strand
GCTGTCTCGTCACTGCCTCTCTGTCCAGACCTCCCACGTTTTCTATGGTTGGTATTGAGATCAAGGGCGTGTGTCTCCAATGCTGGCTGTATCCTTGAACACACAGAGATCTACCTAGCTCTGCTTACCAAGTGCTGGGATTAAAGGCGTGCACCACCACCGCCCTGGCTTTCGCTATGGCTTGCTAATAGCTCTGACCCCTAAGCAACTTTATTTATTAACATACAAATAAAATCACATTTCAGTACAAATAGAATACCACTATACTGGTTAGTTGTGGGAGCCCGTTTTCAGGTTCCTCATGGATTTACCCAGCAGGTCCGCATAGAGGATGATTAGGACCACGGGCCTGAGTGCAGGTGTCTGAGATGGTCTGCACTTGGCTGTGCTGGGGGAGGAGGTCTTTTGCTCCACCCCTTGGTGTCTCTATAAATACCCTGAGGCAGAGACAGTCAGGGCTCATTGGAACAGGTTCCAGGCCCTCTGGAGGCTGTTCTTTATTTTCTATCTCTTTATCTCCACAATCTAAATCCTTCTATCTAATATTTCCTGCTGCTCGCACTCAAGAAAACTCTGGGGAACTGTGGGGTTGGTGGGTAAATGCCCCACAGAATGGTGCCATGAACAGGGACTAAAGAAAAAAAACTAAAGACAAAAAAGGGGGACTAAAGACAAATGAACAGGGACTAAAGACAAAGTAATAGGGACTAAAGATAAAGGAAAATAATAGTTTTATTACAGAGTTTTTGTTGAAAGTGTGAGCCAGCACTGCCAGTGGAAAGGGGGCATGCCCAGCGTTATGGAATATATAGGGACAGGGGTTTTATCCTCCAGAGAAAAGGAAAAACGGACTGGAAGGATATCTGAGGCTACAGTGCGGAATTCTCTTCTGTTAAAATTTTCTATCTTCTATCCCTTTCTCAATTTCTATCTGTGAAAAATAAGTATAAGGTATAGGGTAGTAATATAGTGTAGGAAAAACTAAAGCCTTTAACTTTCTCTCCGAAGAACAAAAATTAGAATCACCTGTGATTAGTTCTAAGGGAAAACAACAAACCTCTTAAGACAGCAAAACCTCTCTAAGTTCTCTTTCAAGCTTTAAAAATCCTCCCTGCAATGCAGGAGGCAGGGACAAGTTCCGAAAAACCTCTTCTAAGCTCTGTTTCTTCAAGCTAGTAAAAGACAGTGGGTCAGAGTACCCTGAGGGAAACGCTTGGGAGAGTGCGGGTGAAGAGCCACAGAGACCCCAATAGGGCAGAAAAGTGTTTACTGGGAAAAGCAAAAAAGCCAAGCTTTTCAGTAGCAGCTGAGCTGAGGCATCAAGGGTTTTGTTTGAGTAAGCATCAATGAAAGGTACTCCTAACTGCCCTAACACAAAGATCCCCTGGAGCAATGCAAATTCTGTTAGCATTGTAGCCTCACTTCAGACCAAGAATCCAGAGGCGACTGACCAGAGTCTGAGTTGAAATCCATTTCAGGGATACTAGGGTTCCTGTAGTTGCAAACTTCCTGGAGTGCACAGCTGAGGCAGGAAGGTGCAGGACCCAGGGGAAAACTGCTAATGAACAGCCAAAGCTAAAGCCAGTGAGAACAGCATAGTTGCCCACTTTCCTACAAGTCCTGGGTTGATAGGTCCACAGCTGCAAAAAGAAATCTGAGAAAAGCTTTCCTATCTGAGAAAGGACCTTTCTGGGAAAGCAATAAAGCCAAACTGCATCTGCAGTTGGTTTGCCGAGTCAAGAACACTGGGGAAAGAGTCCAGCCAGGGCAGAACAGAACTATCCAGGAGTAAAGCTTTCTTTTCTGTCAGAGAAGGCATCTTTTTGAGAAAAGCTTTGTTTCAACTGACTCCCGGTGAGATGAGGGACTGTAGCCTTAAGGGATGATTGCCTCTGGCATAAGCTCTGTCCTTGAGCACCCAGACAAGCAAATGCAACCAACCCACTGGGGGACTGGGTCAGGTGAAAGGCCTGAGGGAAAAACACCTGTCCTAATGCAAGCTTAGAGAGGGCAAAAAAAATACCTTAACACTCCTCCCTTGCTAAGCTTGATTTATGAACACAAACCTCAAAGACCCCGAAAACAGGAACCCCGAAAATAGAAACGGACTAAAGCCCCTACCTTCAGAAGCAAAAAAGCTGTCACTGTGGCATTGGGAAATGTTTCTGGGGCAGAGGGGATAAATTGAGACCAAACTGGGAACTGTCTGGGAGAAAGACACTCTGAAGAAGAAATGGAGAAGGGACAGATTCCTCCCAAGAAAGCTGCTAGAGTTTGAGGCAGATTTTGGGGGAAATGCCCCTATCTCCATAGGCAGCTAGCAGAGGAACAGAGCAGCCTGAGATATCTGAAGCTCTACATCTGGTGGGGAGAAAAAGCAAAATGACATAAAGACCTATCAGTGGGAGAAAAATCTCTCTCAAGGAGTTATGGAAAAGTTCTGTTGTAAATGCTTTTGTTCTTCCACTGACTGGCTAAGACAAACACAAATTGCTATCAGGAATGCCCACCTCAATGCGCACTAAGGAGGCAGGTGCAGTTCTGATTGGGGCTGGTGTCTGATAAAGCAGAGACACCTGTTGAAGCCAACTAAGAAGAGTGCAAAAATCTCCCAATCTCCCATAGTTTAAAACTTTAAATGCTTGGTTCAATTCTCTTGTTGCAAAAGCAAAAACTTCGTAAGCAAGTCCGGTAAAAGTACCAGAAGTTGACTCCCAGACCCAAAAAGAACTATGGGAAATGGAGTCCATAAGCTAGCTCTTGACAGTGAGTTGATGAAGAGAAATGAATTCTGGGAAATGTAGTATTTCAGCTAAAGATGGCAATACTGTCCAAAAACTTTTCAGCTCAGAATGAAGTTCTTCTCAAAGCAATGCTAGAAAGCTTAATCTTACATCTTGAGAACTCAGATCAGACAAAAAGCTAACTGTAAGAGCAAACAAGCCACTTTAAAATCCTTGAGAAAGCAGTTTATACACTGAACGTTGTCTTAGATATGAAGAAACTTATGTGAAATTAAAAATTCTTTACCTCTTGAACAAACAGCCTGCAATGAGTGATTCCTTTGCAAATCTAATTAAGGGGATAAGAAACAGGCATTCAAAAAAAGAAATGACTGCTTTATAGACTGGAAACAAACTTCAGAAAAGCTGTCTTAAAAAAAATAGTTGCGGGGCCTGGAGAGATGGCTCAGAGGTTAAGAGTACTGGTCTGCTCTTCCAGAGGTCCTGAGTTCAATTCCCAGCAACCACATGGTGGCTCACAACCATCTGTAATGAGATCTGGTGCCCTCTTCTGGCCTGCTGTCGTATATGCTGTGTACACAATAAAAAAAATAAAATAAAATCTTTAAAAAAAAGTTGCTTCACCTGAAAGTTCCTTATAAGAAATCAATGCTAAATATCACAGCTGCTAATAACATCAGGAGTTAAAGCTAATGAAGTGAAACACTAAATCCTGAAAATGCTTTTTCTCAAAGTAAGCTAATGAAGGATATGTTTCATGAAAGAACATCTATGTTCTTGACTCCTTTGAATAGTAACAGTTTTGGTGAAAATATTGGAACTAACAACAATCAAGTCAGAATGTTTCAACAAATTCAAGACGCTATTCACAAAAGAAAGCTGCCATGCCTTGCGGGACATATTAGAGCTCACTCCAATCTTCCTGGTCCTGTAGCTGAGGGTAATTCGATGGCTGATAAGCTAACAAAGATAGTAGCATTATCCCAAGTGGAAATGGCTCAACAGTCACATGCTCTTCATCATCAAAATAGCAAAAACTTAATCTTACCAAAAAAGCAGCTCGTCAAATAGTTAAATGATGTATGTCCAAAATATTTTCCTGTCCCTCAATTAGGGGTAAACCCTCAAGGTATTCTTCCTAATAATCTATGGCAAATGGATGTTACTCATATTGCAGAATTTGGCAAATTAAAATATGTACATGTGACCATTGACACTTATTCAGGATTTTTAATGGCTAGTGCATAATCTGAGAAGGCTACAAAATATGTAATTATGTACTACTTGAAGTGTTTTTCGTATATGGGTATACCAAAAATTATTAAAACTGATACTGGTTCTGGATATAATAGTAAGGCATTTCAACAATTTTGTACCCAATGGGAAATCATACATAAAACAGGTATTCCTTATAATCCTCAGGGACAAGGTATTGTAGAAAGGGCTCATAGCAGTCTTAAAATACAACTTCAAAAAATAAAAATAAAAAAGGAAGAAATTTACCCTCAATCACCACATAGTGCATTAAATCATGCTCTTTTTTTCTGAACTTTTTGAATATGGATGTCCGTGAGCAGTCTGCTGCAGATAGATTTTGGCACAGTGGCATCCAAGCGATTTTTGCTCAAGTGAAACTGAAAGATCCCTGCTCGGGATTATGGAAGGGTCCCGATTCTGTGTTAATATGAGGTCGAGGACATGTTTGTGTTTTTTCACAAGAGGAGATTGAAGCTCCGTGGTTACCGGAGCGTTTGGTAAGAAGCGTGGAACTAAGAAAAGTCAGCTCCAATGACATTCCTATAAAGGAACCAGAATGAAAGTGGCTTGATTAGTGTTTCTGAGGTTTTGTCACTGGAAATAGAGTTCCGAGCTGTGCTGCTTTTGGCTTTACTAGCTCCTTTAGAAAAATACTTTGTATCACCTAATAGCTGTGCAGTATTTTTTCGAAGAGCTTTACAGCAACTAAATACGGTAATTTCACCCTCAGCGTGAAGTGAAGTTTTTTGGTAAAACAAACCAAAAGCACTGCTGTAATAGAAACATTTGTCTGAATTGAAGTACTTAGGGGAACTATTATGAATTTGGGTGAAGGGACAGTCTCTAGTTAAAAACCATTTATCACTGACAGTGCATCTCTGCCAGTTCAGGAACGGTTGAGAGAACTAGGCAACTTTGGGGTGTGGCTTCGTCCCGAGAATGTTACAGTTCCCTAGCAACAAGTATCACAACTCTATAACAACAACACTCACTAAATCCCAGTGTTGTATAGCAAAGCTGACTATAAACTCTAAACTTTAGAAATGATATACAGCCGGGCGTTGGTGGCACACGCCTTTAATCCCAGCACTCGGGAGGCAGAGGCAGGCGGATCTCTGTGAGTTCGAGGCCAGCCTGGGCTACCAAGTGAGCTCCAGGAAAGGCGCAAAGCTACACAGAGAAACCCTGTCTCGACAAAACAAAAAAAAAAAAAAAAAAGAAAAAGAAAAGAAATGATATACATACTTCCTGCCTAGTTAAGAGACTCTTTCTAATAGAGATAGTGATAATAATTAAGAGTAAGAAGTAGAAAAAGATGAAAATAAGATATGTGAGTTTGTAGAAATTATTCTGCCTTGTTAGATCTCTGTGTTTGCTAGGTTAGAGATATGCTAATGGTAGCCCCATACAAGTTTGTAAAATAGATCTATAGAGTTCCTTTAAGAATATAAGCTTGCAAGAAGTATCTAAGGTAGTCTTAAGACATGTAGTAATAAGCTTGTAAGAAGTAAAGAAGCTAGTTATAAATGTAAGTTTAAATAAGAATTTGTAAATGTAAGTTTAAATAAAAATATAAGAAGTAAATAAGCAAAGTTCTAGTTGTAAAAGATGAAAATAAGAATAAGAAATATATTTGCTAAAGTAGTTCTATGGTTTCCTTAAGAAGTATAAATAAGTATATGTTAATATGTTATATGTGAGTTTGTAAAAAATATGAATATTGAGTGTGAATCTATGCTTAGTGTATATGGTGAAAGAACCTGAGACACAGAAGGTAGTGTCCTAGTAGACTGCAAAGTAGGCACTCTGAATGGTTTCAAAAGCTCCAGAAGCTGCTAAGAAGCTAAAAATGGTGGACGCTAGAACCACAAGGCATCCTCAGCTGAGATCCATGGAAAATCAACGCAACATAGAAAAACCTGAGCTAACATCAAAAACGGTGTGGTTTAGAATACTACTGTAACTAAAAAGATCTCTGTTCATGAGAATAAAAGTTGCAGAGATGCTTGTTTGAACTAAGTTGTTAACTGCAAAAAGTTTTGGTTGTAAAACGTCTCTTCATATTTGGAAGTTGAAGTCTGATATCAGAATTTACTTTTTTTGAACTTTTTGAACTTAAAAAAATGAGATAAAACTACAAAAAGATTTTTGTTATGGATTTCTTCATATTTGGAAGGCTCGTACCAGAATTTATCATTTGAATTTTGGGACATAATGAAATGAACAATAGTGATTTCATTGCAATGGGATAATTTTGAGTTTACTTATAGTAATGACCTAGAAACTGTTTTCTGGAATTGGGTTAAAAATGAAACTGTTTAAATGAAGAAATTTATTGTTGCTACCTAGACTAAAGATGCAGTTTTCTGTATGCATATATGCTTTATTAACTGGTGATTCATGAATTGTTTCATGGAACTGTTCATGTAAAAATAGAATTACTTATGAAACTAGTTTTGTGTTACAAATGGTACTGTTTAAACAGAAAAATTTGAGTTTTCTAACTAGGCTTGAGATTTTATTTTAAAAAAATTATAACAAAAAGGGAGAAATAATATTCCTCAGTCTATTTAATTTAAAAAATGTTGTTTGAGTAGATTAATGTCATATTTTGTTAGTAAGAAATGCAAATAGGGTATACTAAGAGACTACTTTTAAAGTGTAAAGAGTTTTATTAAAAACTGCTTTTGGGTGTTTTGCTAAAAGTTTTCAAAGTGGTAATGGTTAGATTGAGTATATTGCTTTTCAATATGGGTTTGTAGGAATTGTATAAATTTGTTTTTTTTTCTAACTAGGTTCGAGATTTTGTTTAAAAAATTATAAAGGAGGAGTTATGAGTGAATTAAGGTTGAATGATGTTTGCAGAAATTATGTTTAACCCATTGATATTAATGCACCCTGGTTTTGTGGAGTTAAGGAACTATTTAAGTTTGATGTGAATACATCAGAAGTTTTTCCTATGTTCTGTTAGCAAGAAAATTCAAATGATTAAGAGTTAAAGTTGTAAGACTGAGAAAATAGTTAACTATATGTAGCACCATTTATGTTAATTCAAATGGTTCTGTTAAGAGTTTGCTTTGAGTTGTAAGATTGGGAGAATTGTGACTATGTATAGCAATATTTATGTTAACCTGTTAATGGTAATGATGAAGCTAAGGGATTCTTTAAGTTTGTAGTTGCCTTAAGAGGTTTTTGGTTTAAAGAGGGCTTGATGCAGCTAAAGACTGCTGTAGTCACCTTGGACCTAATTCAAAAGAGAAATGCCATCTTTATCATCCTCTACTCCCATACTGGGAGGTGTAACAGCTATGGAGATTGCTGTAAGCCATTAATAGTTATTTTTTATATATTAAGAAAGGGGGACCTGTGGGAGACCGTTTTTAGGTTCCTCGTGGATTTACCCAGCAGGTCTGCATAGAGAGAATGATTAGGACCATGGGCCTGAGTGCAGGTGTCTGAGATGGTCTGCACTTGGCTGTGTTGGGGGGAGGTCTTTTGCTCCACCCCTTGGTGTCTCTATAAATACCCTGAGGCAGAGAAGTCAGGGCTCATTGGAACAGGTTCCGGGCCCTCTCGAGGCTTTCCTTTATTTTCTATCTCTTTATCTCCACAATCTAAATCATTCTATCTAATATTTCCTGCGGCTCACACTTAAGAAAACTCTGGGGAACTGTGGGGTTGGTGGTTAAACGCCCACAGAGTTAGTGATAGCTCTGACCTTTACAGCTAGGTCCTCTGCCTTTCCGAACCCTGATTTTAGCTGTATTGGGGTTACATATGCACTTGGCCTCTCCTTCCTGTCCATAGGGAGCTCCAGTCATTTCAAATCTATACCTGTAGGAAAGTAGCCTCTTAACTCCTTGTGTCAACCCATGTGCTTACTTACTGAACTGTGGCATGGACTTCTCAGTCTTTGGATTATCTGGCCTCTCTTGTCAGAAAACATTCATTGCTGAAGTGTGGTTTCCCTTCCAGCCTGTGCTGCAACACAGGGATCCTCCGATCAACATCTGTGTGCAAAATACTTTCTGGGCAGCAACTGCCAATTTGGGTTGACCAGTTTGCCATCTCTGTTAACACCCGAGACAGTCCACTAAAATAAACCTTTTTTATTCTACAAGTAGAAAAGGTGTGTTTGAGACTTCAGTCCACGAGTGGTTGACGTCATGGCTGTGGGGCCCGTGGCCTGATGCTCATCACAGCAGAAGCATGTGGTAAATGAAGCCCCATCACCCTTACTGCAGACACTAAAGGAAGAGGTTGGAGTCCCATAGTCCTCTTGATGGCACACCCTGTGACTCAGCACCTCTAACAGCTCCCGATTGAATGTCCTGCCACCTCTCAATATCACCAAGCAGAGGACCAAGCAAACAGTTGGCACTTCGGCCTTTGAGGACACTACAGGTCAAAAATGCAACTGCTTTGGGAATTGACTCTAAAGTGCAGAGAGAAGGAACTGATGGATACAGTGGCCTGGCACTGACCTTAGCCACCCCTGCCTCAGATGACCTTTGGGCAGGTGAGAAGGGTGTGGCTTTCCAGAACTGTAGCTCCTGTGTCCTGGGTTAGAGGTAATGGCTGAATTTGGACTTCTTCCTTCCTAATGTAGCTCAGTGACTCAAACGATGATCGATTCAGAAATTCCCAGTGATGGTGGTGTGTGTCACTTTAGTTTCCAACATTACAGTCTTTCTACGTAATTTTTATGTAGAGTTGAGAACAGTAAACCAGAAACTGGGACTTCTGGTTGTTTTATAAAACAACAAACAAACAAAACCCCAAAACCAAAAAAACAAAACAAACAAACAAACAAACAAACAAAAAACCAAACAACAACAGCAACAACAACAACAAAAAACCTCACTGAAATCCACTTACATATCATGTTCTAGATAAACTCTCCTAATTAAAAACCCACAATTTCTGCTTCTGAACAACTTGCTTAGCTCCAGAGAAAATCTCTTTTGGGAAGGGAAGAGAAGATTATCCTAGGATGGCCCTGTAGAGAAGATTATGACAACATTCCCTACCCCTTATAAACTGTTGATTACGTATTGTCAGGGGAGACTTCTTCTGCATTAGCTAAGGTCCTACTGCACACTCATAGAGAATTAGAGGTTCTTCTGGGATCTCTGAGTCTTAGTTTGAATTCTCAGCTGAAGGAAAATTCTTCCCATTACATACTCCGCACATGTTTAATGAATGTTTGTATCATACAGTGGTTTGGAAATCAGTTCAGATTTACTCTAAAGGGACACACATGGGCCAACATGGATGCCTGACAGGCCATTGGCAGACAACAGTGAACCCAGGTTTCTATGACATAACACTTCCTAGACCTTTTCCTTGGGTAGAGAAAGTTCCCAAAATATGGGCTCTTTGAAGCAATAAAATTGTTATTGCAATTTTAAATGGCATTTTAAAAAGCAATGTACTCAAAATTGCCATTATTAGAGATGGCTAAGGATTGTGCTGGGGTGCTTTCCTGCCTTGGGATGTGGCTGACCAAAGAAGCTAAGTCAGGGCAGACTGACCTGATGGGTTTTACTGTTCTCGGAAGTTACCTGGTACAGAAAAACGGCTCTTTATCCTGAGAACAGTGGGCATCCCAGGGAAACAAGTAATTTCTTGTTTTAATGTTTACTTAAGAACATTATGAAAAGTTTCCTGGTTTTCTTTCCTCTTTCAGAGTATCTAAGGTTGTCCCCGGCCCTGGTTCCATGGCCAAAGCACTTATAAAAAGCTGACAAAGAGCATCAGAAGTGTTAAATGTGCAGGTAGAACTTCCAAGCAACATTAAGTGACTGCCCTGTGAGCCCATGACACCTGTGGTGGCTCATTACATGTCAACAAAGTCATGTTTTATCTGTTTGAAAAAAAAAAAAAACTATAGCAACTCTAAGGAAATTTCTTTCAATAATATAGGGAGGCCATTTCCAGTGAGTTGAAGGATTTAATAGCAAAAACTAAAGTTTCATAGAGAGAATTCTGCCTCAGTATTCTCCAAAGTAAAAAGCCCAACCTACATTCTGGCCTGCTGCCCCGACACACCAACCTCTACAATTGCTTGAGGGAATTCCTTCAAACACTCTTAATATGTGACTTGATGATGATGTTTCTCTGGGTCCCTGACAGATGCCCCCGAAAGGTGAGAAATATTTCACAGGGTCTTACTCCCTTCAACAATGGACCCTAGGATGTGGGTCATGTTTGACTTATCTTTGTCACCTGTGATTCCAACAGAGTGCTTTCCCAGACTACTCAATGGCTGCTGAACTACTGATGAACAGACTGAGCCTAAATAACTACTATCCAATCAGAAAATAAGTGAAGCCAGGTGAGGATGATGAACAGAGTCAGAAAAACAAGAGGAACCCATGCAGAGCAGAGCTGGGCAGCAGGCTGTTCCATGCCTATGGGAGCCAGAGGAATACTAAGTTTAAAAGCCAAAGGCCTTGAGAGGTAAGTTCAAGAGTTTGAAGTTTAACATCAGTGACCAAGAAAACTCAATCCATGCTAAGCTCCTGGTCATGTGCCTGTGAGTATGCTGTTCCAGCTTTGGGAATCAGGGTTGCTTATCACCTTGTTCTCTAACATGAGTCTTGGGCATCAAACTCAAAGAAGCCAAGAGCAGAAATCCAGAAGGCTGAGAGTTGAAACGATCATTATCTGCCTTTCATGCAGGACAGCCCATGGTCACCTGGGCCCTGAGCCCTAATTAGTGATGGCAGTGATCCAGAAGCTGGGACAGCACTGGAGCCAGAATTACAGACATTCACACAGAAACACACCTGGTGCTGCAGCACCTTAACCCTGCAGTTAACTCAAAGTGTGGCTAGTTCTGCCCTCAAAAGTAACTGGCCTATAGCAATGACTGTGAAGTACTATGGGGTCTGTGTGTTAGCTCCTATTCACAAGGCAAATGTGCAAACTGACCAAGCTGTCCACACAAGTATCATTCCTTAATCTTTGTGCCTAAGAAAGAACCCTCCACTTTAGGAAGCACCTAAAATACTACTCTAAGGATCCAAGACATTGTCTTTCTGAAACTTTGTTAAAATGTTATTCTATAGGATAGTTAACCAGTAAGTTAAGTGTGTTAAATTTGTGAACTTACTTAACCAGTGGCTGAACTTAGACCATGCTAATGGCTAAAACACTTTGGTCACAGCACAAACATCAAGACATCAGTGGCCACATCCCCCAACTGCATGGACAGTGATTTCTGCTCACTCCTTAGCAAACTGTTGTTCAACAGAACAAGTGAAACAAGACAATTACCCACATAATTCGACAAGAAACAGGCGATATGTTCATGTGGAGAAAAACAAAGCCAAGTCAGTTATAGAACTTTCTCTCCTTGGACATAATATTGGGATGAGATTTCTAAAAGGCTGTCCTCTTATTTAGTCTAAAAGAATTCCAGCACAAAACAGGCTTACTAAGCAGTCACAAGGTCAGGAGCCATGCAGAAATGAGGCTTGTGCTACACAAATGAGACAGGCATAGGCTTCAGGATTCTACAGAATTTACTCCAAGTTACGATACTATGAAAACCAAAGCAGACCTTTCTTAATGTGTTAAATTTGTGAACTTACAATTTTAAGCAAAATTATGAGGCTCGTGTCACACATACAGGAAACTCTAAATAACCATGAAGCATTGAATGGGTGACTGTACTGAATACCACAGACCCAGGATAAGGTTGCTGACCTCCTGCAACATGGTTGGTGACCAACATGTGAGTATTCTAGCATTTTCAGAAATGTTAGGAAAACTGACTGACAGCTTTCTTAGGTGTTGCTCATTTTGCCCTTCCCAGAGGCTCATAGACTGAGATGATATTGGTTTTAAAAGGATGTTTTCCAGCCCAGAAAGTCTTCAGAGTCCAAGACAGCCATGCCGATCAGAGGCCTGGGCACCTTTAATAAAGGTAGGCAGGCTTGGAAGCCCCTGGATCAAGAGTCAAAGGCCTGAAGTCAATCAGTTAAGAACTTCTGAAATGAAGCTGTGCATGGCAGTCCATGATTGTTACCCTGGCACTTAGAAGGCTGAGACAAAGATCACCATGAGTTCAAGGCCAGCATGAACTACAGAGCAAGATCCTGTCTCAAAACAAAACAGAAACACTAAATTAAACCAAGAGAAAGAAGCAAAACCAGTTTTGAGATGCATGCCAACCCCACATAAGGCTGCATGCTGCTCTCTATGGTGTTACTCCATTGTGTCTACCTCCGAAAGTCATGTTTTTAATACGTGAAACTCAATGAAATAAATGCTGATTAAAGATGACAGACAGAAGAAAGGCTTGGGGAGGAAGATGTCACAGTGACACAGGGCGTCCCAGAAGGAGTTGGTCATCATGGGAGAAGAATCATTTTCCCGGTCTTCCCACTGCTATGGATGATGTCTTCATGGGCCTGGACCACCTTCTCCAATGGGTACTCAGAACCTATCACGGGTTTCACCCAACCTTTTTCAATTCCTGCTTGGAGGATGCCTGCGAAGTGCTGAAATTCCTCCTAGGGGAAAGAGACAAAAATGTTTTAAAGTGTGTTTTTGTTGTTCTCTGTTTCTCAGCAGTGGACCACATGACTCATGTTTGGAGGTATTAAGGAACATGGATATCAGGGAGCCATACCAGAAAGGTCCTCTTGCAAATGTGCAGAATTGACAATTGGCCCAGAACTCCCTTTTAATTCTCTGTTAATCGCACATGCCTGGGATAGTGTTAGTATAGGAAATACTGTCTTGAAATAGCTATGATTAGCATGCCTTCTCCCAAACAGACTGAATTATACTGCTGCTCTCACAAACCATCCAGTGACCGACCGGTATCTACCTCTCCAGTCGGGTGACCAAGCTCAGCATCTACTGTCAATCTGTTGACTAGACAAACTTCCAAGTGTTTATATTAGCAACATCAGAACCACCTCCTTCCCTACCTTGGTGGATGAAAAGAGAGAGACTCCAATTATACTCGTCTCCTTTGCCATGGTGTCCCTTGGGTTTATTTCAATAGGACCTCTAGAGCCAACAACCTGTCACGAAAAGATCAGGTACACTGTGAAGATGCCTGTGAAGGGGGAAATGGCAGAGAAAGTCAAAGGGATGAAGCAACAATACTTACGATTACTCGTCCTCCCCGCGACAGAAGCTTCAAGTCATTATTCAGGTTGACATTCGACAGCATCTCAATAATCACATTAACCCCCTCGTCACCCACAGATTTCTGCATAATAAAAGGAACAAGATAAGAGTGAACGGCTATAAACTCACTTCTCCAGTAGCATGTTTCACAGAAATGTGTTTCAGATGGCATGTAAACGCTGCGTTTTTAAGACTAACCATGCATGCTTTAAAATGGTCTAATGACAAGGCAATGATGCCATGCCAAGCAAACAGCCACACTCTGCAGTGTGAAGACTGAGAGGCACCAGATAAATTGCTATAATGCGATAAAATCTGTATGGATTATTTGTGTGTGTGCTAGTCAACTTGAACATAAAATGCTTTTCCTTAGTTAAAAATTTCCTATCATTAAAAATGTTTACAGAGAGGAAACAACAAATCAAAACTTCCCAAACCCTGGAGGTCTCCCATTGGTGCTTTCAGGATGTGTGGGATGGACTGGGGTGTATTTCTCTGTGTGCATATTCAGTGCTGTTCTAAGTGCTTTCTCATTGCTTGCTACACTAATTCTTTTTGTCTGCACTGTAGAGTATTGGTTCTCCATATTTAAAAATGGTTCTTGAAGAGCCAGCAGTATTACTGTTATTTTATATTACATTTGTTTTATTTTATTTTATTTTATTTTAACAAAAGTGAATACATACACCAGGCATTGGATAGAGTGCAAAGAATGGATGTAGTGCACCTAAAACTAGAAATCTGGGTGGAAACCACCACAAGCAGAGCTTTCACGGAAGGCCTGAGTACTATGTTAGCAGAGGTAAGCCATGAGTTACAGAAGGAAGGCCTGAGTACTGAGTTAGCAGGTGAAAGCCATAAGTTACAGAAGGAAAGAGTTAAAGTTTAATTGCCTACACTGGTCAAGGAAAGTTCCTCAGAGGAAATGACCTGGAGGATGAAAAGGGGTCTCCTAAACACAAGAAGGGAGATGAGGGAAAGCCACACCCAGGGCTTTTGGGGAATTCTTCCTCAGCCACAGCACGGTGGGAGAAGAAAATACGAACTGTCACAGCTGAGAACATGCTGAACAGTGCCTTAAGTGAAGGACTAGTGTTTGGTTTTATTTTTCAGGTGTTCATTAACTCAATGTTTTAAGTATTAGAACTCAGTAAGAGGCAGGAAGTCAAAATTCCTATTTGACGAGAGATCCATTCTAGTTATTTCTTGATACATGTAAAGGGACAAAATTCTCTGGGAACAGTAGAAGATAGAGGGGCTCTGAGCTCAGTTACAAACACTCATCAGGCTGCGGAAACGAAGGCTTAAGTAGCAGTGACAAGGACTTGAGAGACCCTTGCAGGGGTGAAGCTGGCAGAGTAACGTGGGCAACGTGGAGGGCGGCAGGGAGGAGATGATTTAAAATGAGAATCAACACTGAGATGGGGTTCCTGCCTTGGTAACATGTATGGCAAAGACTGCTTGGCTGGTGGTACAAAGGAAAGAAACTCAGGTCCAAGAGGCAACAGCGGGCACACAGACACACAGACACACAGACACACAGTGTGTAAGAACATGAAGAGGAAGGAGCTTAAAGTGATGCCAGTGTGTAGGAAGACAGCCAGTTTCAAGGAGATGGAGTCAAGGTCTCACTCCTGAGGATGAAGACAGACACAAGACCAGCCTAGTCACAAGGCCTCACCTCTGACCCCTGAGAGGCAGCCTGGGTAGATGTCCAGTTACACAAATGCAGAACTGCACTGGGAAGGTGAGAGGGAGGGAGGAAGGAAGCGAGGGAGGAAGGGAGAGAGGGAGCAGTGAGTGCCTCTGTTTCCAGAAGTTAGGCAGTAAAGGAACTGGAGAGGGAAGGGGAGAGGAGGGGGAAGGAGAGCAGAGGGAAGGGAGAGGCCTGGACATTTCTGGGAACTTGAGAAACAGAGAAGCCACAGGGCAGGTGAAGGAGTCAAGACCTCAGACTCTGGACAAACAAGCAGCCAGCTCACCCAGGAACCAGGCTTCCATAACCTCTGTAAACACTCCAGGAGTAAGTATGGGGTGCCAGCTCCCCTGTACAAGGCACAAATGAGAGCCTTGACTGGTGTTTTTTGGCAAGGTAGTATGGTGGAAATAGACCCCCCACACACATTCTTCCTCCCTGGGTAATGACCTCTCTAAAGCACTCAGTGCCGGGAAATTCTCATTCTCCTAACTCAAGAAAGTGCTTGTGAGGGTGAGCAAGGAGTCAGTCTTGAATTAGTTATTAGCAGTATACAAATAGGGACTTGAGGGTGGAGGTGAGGGTTGGGAATAGAAGTCAGAGGCAGAGCGCTGGCCAGGCAAAGCAGATAAGATCCTGTGTGAACTGTGTTGTATGCAACAATTACCTGAATGCTCCTCGCCATGGTGGGAGGGACAGTGGTTATTCCCCCCAAGGACCCCGTTAACAAGCAGCATATTTTCCGGATAGATACATCTGATGCGCAATTCTGGGAATCTCAACTGCAATGGGAATTTTACATCATAACAGCTGCCATAAGAGCAGCGTGGAGCTGCAAGCTTTACTTACAATGTGACTTTTCAATTTTTTGAGCCATCAGAAAAGCTCCACCTCATTTAATACGCATGCACAATGAAAATATAACAGCAAAGGATGAAAAACTAGATGCCTGAGCCTTTTAAATCAATTAAAACACACACAGAGATATGAAAATGGAAGCAATCTTATTTATTAAGCAAAGTCCTATTTATTCATTAAAAGGATAGTAGTTAAAATAACTTGTTTTTAAAATGAGTAAATCTCCAAGAAGTGATGTTTGACTTTTTAAAACTGTAGAAAACTTTACCTTGATTTTATCAATATAATTAACTTCTTTGTGATCAAACACTTCATGAGCTCCATTTTGCAAAACAAGCTTTTTTCCTTCCTCAGAACCAGCTGTGCCCAAAACTTTTAAGCCATGAGCTCTGGCAATCTGGCATGTAGCTATTCCAACCTGAAAAACAAAATATCAGCCTGACATTACACATTCTCTGCATTCCCGAAAAGCCTTCGATGCCAACAGGGAACTGCAGATCCCTCTAGTGCAGTGTTTCTCAACCTGGAAGTTGAGCAACCCTTTCACAGGGTTGTATATCAGATACTTAGATTATGATTCATAACAGTAGCAAAATTACAGTTATGAGTAGAAAAGAAATAATTTTATGGTTGGGGTCACCACGATGTGAGGAACTGTATTAACGTGTCACAGCATCAGAAAGGTTGAGAACCGCTGTCCTAGTTATAATCAATCCTGAAGGTCAGAAGAAAACCAGCTCTGGTGACAAGCTAAGTTCTCCCTACACCGTGCTCAACTTACCCTCACAGTGCCCGGTGAGGTCTTCATCACCTCTATCTGTATTGTGCTGATAAGGAACGGGCAAGCTCTAAATACACCAACTTTGTCCAAATCTCACACTGCAGAACAAGGCCGAATCAGACTGCACAAAGTAACCATTAACCACTGCCTCAGAACACCTGCTAATACCTGCCTTTTGCAGGAGGTGCAGGCTTTAAAGATGACTTCAACACTGCTGCCTAACTATATCTAACCAATTAAATATGACAGTCTTATAACAAGCATAAGTCCTCTACCATTTAAGTCAGAGACACAGGTTTATAGGCTCATTTATTGAGTGCCTGTCTTGTGCTGCCCATGCACTTAATGTAAAAAAATTACATTCTAAAGACAAAGGAAGATAGTAAATGAACAAACAAGTCAGTAAAGTCAGTGAAGTGAACAGAAAGTACTCGAGAAAAATAACAGCCTGGGTTAGAGATGTGGAGCGGGGCTGTCTAGGTCCTTAGGAAAGGTGACTTGGAAGAAAGGAGGCCTGGAAGGGAAGGGTGGGTGGGAGGAGAGCCAGTCAAACACTGGCCAATTGCAGACGGTAAAGGGCGGGGCTGGCTGAATGGATAGAGCAGGGACATGCTTGGGATGGTCAAAGGGCAGAAAGAGGGATGACATGGCTCAGGGAAGGATCACATGACACGGTGGAGACAAAGTCAACAGCCAGGTCCAGGGCCAGGTAAAGGTTCTGGACAATATTGAGAAACATGGCACTCCCTGGAGAATCTACACTCTCCAGGTGTGCTCACAGCTGTACCCTAGACTTGTCTCCCCACACTGACAGGCAGACCCTCTAGACCCTGTGAATCCACAGTAAGGAAGTGGAGTGTGGTGATATATTGTGTCCCCCAATATATTGTGCACCCTAATAAACTTATCTGGGGCAGAACAGCCACTAGATAGACATAGAGGCCAGAAAATGGTGACACACATGCCTTTAATCCTATCACTTGGGAGGCAGAGATCCATTTGGATCTCTGAGTTCAAAGACACACTGGAAACACCCAAGCATGGTGACTCACGCCTTTAATCCCAGGCAGAAATGGTATATAAGGCAGAAATCAGAAAGGTATATAAGGTGTGAAAACCAGGAATTAGAGCTGGTTAAGCTTTTAGGCTTTTAAGCAGCACAGTTCAGCTGAGAGCCCTTCAGATGAGGACTCAGAGGCTTCAAGTTTGAGGAAATAGGATCAGCTGAGGAACTGGTGAGGCGAGGTGGCTGTGGCTTGTTCTGCTTCTCTGATCTTCCAGCATTCACCCCAATAACTGGCACCGGGTTTGTTTTTATTAATAAGACCTTTTAAGATTCATGCTACAGTAGAGTGATGTGAAATCAACCCACTGGGAACTGCTGATCCAGAGCAGAGCTTGGGCTCTCCAACTGCATCCATTTACTCTTATTTTTCATAGAATCAAACCCTTCCCAACTGTGATTTATCATATGTTTTTTATATCCCCAGTTTTATTCAAAGTCAAATTTAGAAAAGCACTTATTGCTTGAAAAGAAGATATTCAGCCATTTCTTTTTTTCTTTTTTAATTATTTATTCATTTTTATTTTATGTGCATTGATGTTTTGCCTACATGTATGTCTGTGTGTGGGTGTCGAACCTTTGAGTTATACAGACAGTTGTGAGCTGCCATGTGGGTGCTGGGAATTGAACCTGGATCCTTTGGAAGAGCAGTCATTGCTCTTAACCTCTGAGCCGTTTCTCCAGCACCCCATTTCTCTTTTCTTTTGAGAAACTCACTACATAGCCCAGGCTGGTCTGAAATCATAGTGAGCCTCTGCCTCAGCCTCCCAAGTGTTAGGATTTTCAACATGAACCACCTTGTTAGACTGTCATTTTCGGTTGACGATCAGTGTTTCATACACAGACCAGGGCTTCCTCAGCATTTTCCACTCAGGACTCCTTTTACAAAACCTTAGGCATATGGGCACATGAAACAGACACACAAATCAGACCTCTCAGAGTTTGACCCATTATTCTGACTTTATAATTGTCAAGTGTAAGAATGACACTTCACATAAATATATGTAGTACAAAAGTGGCAGACATGTTTAGGCCCACTTCAGAAATTGTTGAAAATCCTTCCCTACTCCCAGGTCAAAATTTATTGAACTATTTTTTAATGAAACTCAAGGCAGCAATTCAATAGCAATTTTTAAAATCAAGTCTTCTTTGTGAGTATATGTGTGCATGTGCTAGTGTACATATCCAGTGCACATGTAGAGTCCAAAAATTAAAACCATAGATTCTTATTAAAACCATAGATTCCAACACAATACAATTCAAAGACGACATTGATTTGATACATGCTGACACCAGATCAGTAGGTAAGACTGCTTTCCACCGAGCCAAGTCAGAAACCACGTGGTAGAAGTGGAGAACCAACTGGGGCAAGTTGTCCTCTGACCACCAAGAGCATGCACAGACACACAAATAAATAAATGCAAAAAACTCAATTAAAAAACGAAGAAGCTATGATCTGGAAGGCCAACGGGATTGGGCAAGATAGGAAAAATAACTACAATGAGAAATGAGAGACACTCACTTGAGCAGGAGCAATTCTAGCCTCCCAGGATACAACAGGCTTAAAGACTGTAAGGTCCATGAGGCTATGCAAGTCAGGCTGTGGGGTTTCTAGACTCTAACCAAAACAAGTATGAGGGACTCCATCTGACGAGGAGGACAGGAGGCCATTAGGTGAAACGCTGCATGACAAGATCATCGCAATCCACTCCGATGACTTGAATTTTCTATTGACACTATGACTCTAATAAAATCACATTTTAAAGTACAGATTTAATGCAAACCTATCATGTAATGCTCTCCTTTGAAGGGCCACCCAGTAGTCTTCTGAATGACTCTGGCTGTTATTTTCTTGCCAACAATTAGACTCACAATATTTTTCCAAGAGATTATGTACCATTATCGGCCAGCTATTTTTATTTTTCTCCAACTTACTTTGCTACCACTAAAAGGAGGCACTCCCCACCAACATTTTAGGACAATGGCTGTGTTCGTAAATCCACATCACTTTAAACCCACAACATAATCCTGCAGAAATGTGAATTAAATGAGAACAGAAAGTACAAACAGAAGCCAGGCAAAAGCCAGTGCTGTCTCCCTCAGATAGGGCAGGGGGATCAGGTGCTTCCCACTCCAGCAGCCAGCCAGGATTTAGCAGGCTCAGTCAGCTCCGAAAACCAACAGTTTGGATTTTACCTTTTCAAAAAGCAAACCAATCCCTCTGAAGAGACAGGGCTTTCTACAGGAGAGTGAAGGGAATAAAGAGATTTCCTTTAAACTCCTCTCTCTCCACTGTTCCAAAATCTCTCTTTTCTACAGAGCGCCAGGCTCTCAGAAAGCCATAGTAATTTAAATAAACTCATGTGCCTTTCAAACCTTTGGTTATTGGGTTAAATTTAAACCTTATTCAAAACCAGCCTTTGGTGGTAGTAAACAGTGAGTTCAGCGGTTGTGTTTTCTCAGAGACACCTTGGACTTTTTGATAAACAGTCTGATCCGTGAAATCCTCAGGATTGACTTCTTTGAGTCAGAAGCCGGACATGAAACAAGGAAGTTCATCTCTAAAGAGACACAAAGTGGCCTGACTTTTGAGTTACCTGGCACTTTTAGAGGCAGAGTCATACCGTCAGGGCACCACCAACATTATATGGGGCATGCTGTGCCCATGAGTGACTCCTTTCCTCGTCCTCCCAGAACACCCAGTACTGAAAGCTGACAAGTTCCCTGAAGGTGAGCCATCGTGCCCCAGGCCCTGGGTTTTAAAAATGTGAAATCTTGTCTGCAACATTTCAAAGCCTCCCTGTGCTGGAGTATTAAATTCCAAATGCATGCCTCTACCTTTCCCATCATGCTCCTCGGAGGCAGACTGCAGTAAAATTTCTGAGGAGGAGTCTAACAGTGCTATACTTAGTGATTGCCTAAAGAGGCTTAGGTGCTAAGTTCTGAATCCTTTCCCCACTGATCCTCAACATCTTCAGCCTTGGCCTGTGGTGTTGAGGACACAGCTATCTACCAAGCACTCCTTGGATGTCATCACAGAGTGTGTGTGTGTGTGTGTGTGTGTGTGTGTGTGTGTGTGTGTGTGTGTGTGTGTTAGCAGGGAGGACTGGACAGAAGAGAAGCTGACCACACTGTCCAAGAGGTTTATTGAGCCTTATTTTGTTATCTAAGGGAATATGCAACAACTATTGGTAACCTTCGAACAGCTTAAAATGTCACAAAATTCTAAGAACAATGAGAAACACCACCCGGAGGCAAAGACAAGGCCAGTCTTGGTGCACTCCCAACATGGGTGGAAAACCCACCACATTAATTTTGTATGAGGTGTTCTGCTGAATTTACTAACCAAGAAATGCTACAGCATCAGCCATGAATTCCACTCAGGGACTGCTTCTCAAGACGTTTCATGGCATTAAAGGCAGGGGAGGGGAACAGGACTGCAAACTGGCTCTTCAAAACAATTACTCTGTTTAATGTCAGCATCCCAGCAAGGACAGAGGACCGATGCACAAGGCCCTGTCCTAGCTGAGAAGCTACTGGCAGCTGACAATGGCTGGGGCAGGAAGGGGCAATTTTCTGCAGGGGTGTGGTCCTCCTGGGTCCACTGTGCTCCTGCAGATGGCTTCTCATCTAGGCATCACTGACTTTGGACCCAATGGGTTACTTTAAATGCAGAAGAAGAGGACGTGAAGTTGGAAAGGACATGTTTGGCGGGAATGGGGGAGGGAACCAAACACACTGAATGCATGTATGAAATTCTCAAAGAATAACTTTTTAAAATTTAAAAAGTAAAAAGGTAAAGAGATTTCAAGAACTATTATATGAGACCCATAACTCCATGCTCACTTAAACACAGACTTAAAACTATAGATACTTACTCCTCCACTCGCCCCATGAACCAAGACGCTTTCCCCAGCTCGCACACGGGCGCTGCAGAACAAAGCAGAGGGGCCGTTACTCTCTCCTCCTCAGCTGACCAAGAGCTGCTGTTTTCCATCATCTTCGAGGAGTTTCTACTCTTGCTTCAGCTAACACCAAAAGAGCTACTGCATCCTGACATGAAATCAAATATCCTCTAACCCCAAGGCTCAAAGGATGGTTCCCAGAGCCGCAGTGAACATAAACCTTCCATGCAGTACCCACTCAGGGGATGCCACTGGGAATCTGTTACCTGCCTCTGTCCATGATGGATGCAGAAATCACACTGCAGTTCTTAGGCTACAGTCCTCATATGTTGGTGAAACTTCTGAACCAGAAAAATTGGAGTCCCTCACGTCCATGTGTCCCCACAGGGAGTGTCCCCAACAAGTTTTCTGCAGCTTAGTCTTTATCCTGTGGTCCAGCATTACCCAGGTAATAGCAGGTAACTGCTTCTGGCAGTGCCAAGAAAATGCCCCTCCACACCTCTGAACATCAGATCTGAGAGTCCTGAGAAAGGCAGTGCTGAGTCACCAAGGTCCCCATGCCATCCTGTAAAGTGCCCACCAGGCTTTGCTCCTGTGCCCCATTACAACGTTCTTTCAAACACTGGATGCTAGGAACAGACACCGAGTCAGCAGGGGGAGTGCTTCACTATTCAAACACATGAGCCTTCACGTCACCACTACACCCTTATAACCCAGCTCACTCTGGGAACACGGAAAGAGGGCCCCTTTTTAGAGACCCTGTGCTGTGGGATGGTCTGTATGTCAAATTGCTCTGATTGGTCAATAAGTAAAACACTGATTGGCCAGTGACCAGGCAGGAAGTATAGGCGGGACAAGGAGTTTAAGAATTCTGGGAAGTGGAAGGCTGGGGCAGAGACACTGCCAGCCGTGCCATGACAAGCAGCATGTGAAGATGCCGGTAAGCCACAAGCCACATGGCAAGGTATAGATTTATAGAAATGGATTAATTTAAGATGTAAGAACTAGATAGCTAGAAGCCTGACCCATTAGGCCAAACAGTTTAAACAATATAAGCCTCTGTGTTTACTTGGTTGGGTCTGAGCGGCTGCGGGACTGACGAGTGACAGAGGTTTGTCCTGACTGTGGGCCAGGCAGGAAAACTCTAGCAACAACCCTGTTCACTCTAGAATGAGAACACATAACCCTGAGTCCCTGCTCACGGCTTACACGTGGCAATCACTGAAGCCTCCCTCATTCTTGTTTATAGACAGGGAAGTGAAGACAGGGAGAGAGACAGAGTTTAAATGATAAACTGAGACATAAATATCAAAAACCCTCATACTTTAAATGTACAAATGTAGGGGAATAAGATTACTAACAATATACACTGAGAGATAAAACATGCCTTGAAAACATTAGAAAATCCCTCAAACATGAAGAATACATTTTCCCAAATCTCAAGGCCTAGAGTAAAAGAAAAAAATCTTCCCCCTCACACCCTCTCCTCTGCATGGACCTTCTCCCTCACACTCTCTCCTCTGCATGGATCTTCTCCCTCACACCCTCTCCTCTGCATGTACCTCTCCCTCACACCCTCTCTTCTGCATGGACCTTCTCCCTCACACCCTCTCCTCTGCATGTACCTCTCCCTCACACCCTCTCTTCTGCATGGACCTTCTCCCTCACACCCTCTCTTCTGCATGTACCTCTCCCTCACACCCTCTCCTCTGTCATGGACCTTCTCCCTCACTCCCATGGCTCTGCCATGCTGCCCTGCATGCAGCCTTGGTGGTTAACGTTGTTTAACAATGTGACTGGGAAAGCACTTCAGATTTTTTCAAGTATCATTCTGGATATTCCTAAAAGAGCATTTTTGTTGATATTTTGTTTTTGTTATTGTTTTTTGTACAAAATTTGTAACAATTAATTGGCAGTTTCATCCCTTTACAGTGTGGGTGGACCTCATCCAGTCAGGTGAGGACCTGCACAGAAAACAGGCTGTGCCCCCTAGGCCACTGTGCTAGCAGACTGTGAGGCTTAGACTGCGGCCATCCCCAACTCTATCATGCTGCCTCTTCTACCAAATTTCAGTCCTCTACAATTTTGGGAGCCACGTCTTTAAAATCATTAATCAATTATACATGTCTAGTTGATTTGAGAAGATATATGTGCATACAGATATATAGAGTAGCACCCAAATACGCACAAATGTCCCTGGTTCATTTTGTTTCTGATGGTCGTCGCCCTGTCCCCTGGGGTTCAAACTGTGTATACATGCTGTTAGCTTAAGTCTCATGACGTTTACTCAACCCCAGCCCAGCTGTGTTCTGGATTCCAACCTTCATGAAGAATATCCAGCACCTGTGTCCTACGATCCCTAACTTTCATCCACTCTCTTCCATGTTCAACAGGAACAACCGGAGAAGCGCCAGACACCAGGGCCCACAGCTGCAGCAGTGACCATTGTTGGCTGCTCCTTCTCTTCAGAGCTCTTGTCACCTTTGCCTGACTTCATCTCACCACCAAAGAGCTTTGGATTAATCAGAAAACTTGACTCCCTTGAAATATTCATCAAATGTATGTGGTGGCTTGAAGAAAATGGTCCCCAAAGGGAGTGACACTATTAGGGAGGTGTGGCCTTGTTTAGGAAGTGTGTCACTGTGGAGGTGGACTTTGAGGTTTTTTTTTTTTACTCAAGCTTCACTCAGAGTGACAGTGAAGTAACTTCCTGTTGCCTGTAAGATGTAGCACTCTCAGCCCCAGCACCACATCTACCTTCAAGCTGCCTTGCTCCCCGCCATGATGATAATGGACTGAACTTCTGAAACTGTAAGTGAGCCACCCCAGTTGAATGTTTTCTTTATGAGTTGCCATGGTCATGGTATCTCTTCACAGCAATAAAAACCCAAACTAAGACAACGTATAACAAATGTAGGAGAAAATCCCATGGCCCTGAACTTTTGTTCCCTCATCTCTGATTCTCCAATGTCTAGAAGCACCTTCAACATCCTGCCTCCTACCCGCAAATGTTTCCATAGTTACATCTTTTCTTCTAGGTCTCATGGGTGGGTTTTCCTCATAAAACCTGAAGCCTGTCTCCTGCCTGGGTCCTTTCCATCTTCTCTTGCAGGGTTTACCGCTCCTCTCCCACTACATCCCCTTTTGGTTCTAAACAGGGACATGTCTGGCTGATGCTTCAAAAAATTACATAAACAAAAACATCTCCCAACACAGTGGTAGTTTGAATGAGAATGGCCCACATAGGCTCATACATTTGAATAATTGGTCCCCAGTTGGAAAGACTATTTGGGAAGGATTAGGAGGTGTGGTTTTGTTGAAGAAGGTTTGTCACTGAGGGTGGGTTTTGAGGTTTAAAAAGTCCACCCCAATCCCACCTTGTAGTTGTGGATCAGATACAAGCTCTCAGCTAATGCTCCAGTGCCATGCCTGTCTGCCTGCTGCCATATTTCCACTATAACGGTCATAGATTCACCCTTTGAAACTGTAAGGCCCAATATGCTCTTTCTTCTATAAGTTGCCTTGGTCATGGTGTCATATCACAGCAACAGAAAAGTCACTAAGATTGTGGTGGTTTGAATAGGAATGGCCCCCATAGGCTCATATATTTGAATGCTTGGTCACCAGGGAGTGGTGTTATTAGATGAAATTGGAAGGATTAGGAGGTGTGGCCTTGTCAGAGGAAGTGTGTCACTGGGGGTAGATTCTGAGGTTTCAAAAGCCCAAGCCAGGCCCAGGCTCCCTCTCTCTGCTTCTGGATCAGGGCATCACTCTCAGCTCCTTCTCCAGCATCATGCCTGTCTGCTGCTGTCCTCTTTTTTATGATGATCTTGGACTAATCAATGCTCTGAAACCATAAGGAAGCCCTCAATTAAATGCTTTCCTTTATAACAGTTGCCACAGTCATAGCGTCTCTTCACAGCAATAGAACAGTGACTAAGACACAGATCAACACTTACCTCAGGGTCTTCTAACATTTCCTTCCTGATTCCCAGTTTTTGAGAAAACAATCTGCATTCAAGGAATTAATTTCCTCATTCTTCCTCAAAATGATGAAACTCCTGTCCCCTCCATGATTGTCATGACCCCAGAAAAGCTTAACGGCAAATGACTAGCAGCCAGAAAGGACAAACAGCCACAGTACAGGTAGAAAGCAGGTGGTGAGAGCTGCCTGCTTGGGCTCGCTGTGAAATCCCAGTGCCACCTCACCTGTGGAACAGCGCACGGCAGGCTGTGAAGTACGGGATCCCAAGTGCAGCCCCCTGCCTGAAGTCCAGTGTTTCGGGCAGGGTGTAGATGGTGTGATCCGCTGCAAGAGCAAACTCTGCATAACCACCAGAAATTGTGCTGGTGCTGAAGACCCGGTCACCTTTCTGAAAAAGATCAACAAATGCCTGCAGCAGAGATTCCTATTACGCCAAGATGGACGAGACTTTTCCAATGCCAGCCTTACAGTAAGAAATAATCATTTACATACGGATAACAGCAACTCAGCATCTCATAAACACATCTGAGACACTGAACCTCTGTTCATGTTTTCTAAATGGGAACTTATGAACAGAAGCATTAAAGGAGACAGGGGGATGCTACTGTAGAGCTGCTGAACACTTACTAAGCTAGAGCCTTCTACATAACCACCACAATGACCTAGGGAAAGTGCGTGCTCCATCATCCCCACTACAGATGGGGAAACTGAAGTGAACTTAATTTCCATAGTGTCATCCAATTAAGCAACACATTGAAATAGCAGAAAGAGCCATAGCAGACCCCAGTACCTCTCACAGCGGGAAGCAAAGCACCATTTTAATGGCCACCTGCTGCACCCTGGTCATGGAAAAGCACATGCACAGCCTGGTCTAATATACCCCATATGCTTGGAAAAATGGCTGGCCACCTAAACACATGGCCTACATCTTTAGGGAAAAAAAAGACAGTAGACAGACCATGGAATAGACAAAATATTGAGCAATGATGGCCTCGGTATACTCAAACTGGCCCCATAATAAAGAAATATGAAAAGCTACCAGCATTGTGCTGTAGGACAGATGTGAAAAGGCTCTGGAAGGAAGCTGGGCACCAAAGCCAAGTGTGAGCATTGGGCAGCATCGTCTGAGAATGCGCAAGCGAGACAAAGGAAGATGAGTCCCTGTTTTACAGCTTGAAAACAGGCCTGATGGACTTCCATGTGATTCAAACATTAAGAACTCGCTAGAGGAAAGCATTATTTTGGAGTTCTGCGAGGGATATCAATGGCAACACACTGTCCCAAATCTCAAGCATGCTCACCTCTAAGAGGAGGGGAAGGGAGACATGCAATGGCACAGCGAGCAAACACGGTGAGACGGGCCGAGAGAAGAAAGGGGACGGAGGAAGCGTCACAGGGACACCGGTGTTGGAGGCAGGTTGTAGACGTCAGGACGAGATCTGAAGAGCAGAACCAGATGAGGCAACACGGTGAAGGAAGTCGGGTGGCAAAGGAGTGGGCCAAGAGCAAATGCTGAGACATGACAAGCATTTCCTCTTGTTTGTGCAAAAACAAAGCTTTCACCTCAAAGGGAGCAAGAATTCATCCTGGAGCCATGAGCGACCACAGCTAAACTCCATGTTCCCATGTGTTAACAGCTTCATGAAGTAAAGAACAGAGAAAGCATAAATCAAGCACTCTTCAGATGCATCCGTGGCAACATCATGATAGGCAGTTACAGCAGAGCGGGGAATTCTCTGCTACAGGCCTCAGACGATGTCTGATGCTACTCTTAGCATTAAAGTTGGTGGAATCTTGTGGTCTGTGTGTGCATTCCCAAAGGGTTGTCCTAATAGTCATAAAGATGGATGTTAGGTCAAACAAAGAGGTGAGTAATGGATGACTATTAGCAGGGCTTAGATAGACCAAGACAATTTAGCTCAGGACCTAACAACACATCAGCTCTATATCATCACGGAAGCTATACCATTCCACTAGGTTTGCACGATCATTAACACAGGGTAGGGGGTTATTTTCTGCGAACTTCAGTTCATACTCCAAATAGTTGGTAAGTGTTCATATGGAGCACACAATAGCCACAGGAAATAACAGTGGAAAAGAGAAAATAGAAGTACAGAAGCCCTTGCAGCCACATTTATGCTTCAGGAGTGGAAACAGCATGGGCGCAACCCAGCCATGAGAGGGCATGGAGTGTACAGGGAAGAGAGTCCAGTCCTGAAGACAACAGCAGCATGGGAGGAGTGGCAGACAAGGATGGAAAGAACTGAAACAGTCCTCCTTCACACCAGGGAGCCATTCAACACCAAAACACACAAGACAAGTAATAAATGTGAGAGTTAAATGAGGCTTTCTAGAGTTAGGGCTCCAGGAACAGGAAAAGGTAGCAGGTGCCTATAAATTCTGGGTCACAGTTACTTCAATAGGAGAGACAACCTGAACTAAGCCACAGGCAGTGGCCATAGAGGAGAGGGAGAGCAGTGCCAGGTGGCCTGAAACACCAGCTGTCACCAAGGCAGGCAGACCTGAGTGAGCACAGACCATCTCAACCTTCCAGAGATAGAGGAAGGGCCTCCTGGGGAATGACCAGCAGGACACAGCACTTCCCCAAGAGAAGAGTCTGTGGTGAGAGACATGTCCTACACCTGCCCTGTCTAGGAAGGGAGCAGCTAGATGCACAGGACTAGTAAGCACTTGAAAGGTCACTACTGTGGCATAGGAACTAGATTTATAATGAGAATTTAATTGTTTGATTAATATGGCCAGCAAGTACCATTTCAGACACAGTCCCGGGACTTAGTTGAGAAAGGGAACAGATTGCCTAAGACTATGGACCACTGTGGAAAGAGAATGAACACCGAAAGCAGGTCTGGATGGGATTGAGAGCTTGAGGCGACAGGATTAAGGTAGCATTCCAAGAGCAAGGATGGAAAACAAGGATGCCTGGAAAAAGGGACAGCCATACAGATGGCACTGTGGGGACCCAGTGGAAGCTGGTTTCTTGTGGTTGGCTAAGAAGACATTAAGTGACTGGAGGTGTCAAATGTCACCGGGAAGTGACGAAAGACAATGACATAGAAGAGCCATTGACTCTGGGACTATCGAGACCATTACTGCATTAGCAAGAGAGTTTTAGAGACACTGGGGGCAGAAGCCACAATGCCACAAGCTGAGAACTGCAGAAACCTGCCCACTTCCTGCACAGGGGCACGTTAAGTTTCTCCAATTAGGCCCATTGTTGGTGAATATAGCGTCAAAGTTGAGCAGGTCAAGAAAACAGGAGGAAAGAGGGTAGGCATAAGCATGCCACACAGACACTATCCATGCTGGCCATGTCTTTAGGCAGAACAGGAGCAATAGCCACGGACATAGGCCTGATCTCAATGCCAAAACGGCATAGTGACTCTGCATATGCTCACGGTTTATTTATCTCCAAAGGAGTTAACCTTTCCTCCACTTTGTGAAAAGAAATTTAAAATTTCTGTCGGTGTATGACAAGAGTTGGGCCATCTGTCATCTCCCTATTTGTTTTCTTCACTCACAAGTTTCTATTAGACTAAAAGGACCACCACTCACTCACTGAGTCATGGTGACACAGAAATTACCCAGTACTGATTCCCAACAGTGCAGACAAGCAGGCCACTGGAAAAGCAATACTTTCTTTTTTGACCAGGAGTCCCCCAACTAGCAGAAACTGTGCAATGGGTACCTTTGAAAGCCTTTAAAGCTATAATTAATTTCAGAAGAATGCTATTAAGTCAAAATAGAAATCATTAAGAATCGAATACCTTGAAAGCCGACACACTCTCTCCAACCGATTCTATGATCCCAGCCACATCGGTGCCTGGAGTGAAGGGTAAGGTGGGTTTTCGACTGTAGGTGCCAGAGCGAATATATGTCTCTACTGGGTTGATGCCACAGGCATGGACTTTGATTAGAACCTGCAATGGCAATACAATTCAGTTCACACAGAGCACTGTGGCATTACCTTACAACGATGCTATAAGGATAAAGATGGAGCTAGAAAAACAGAAAATAAAGCAAGACAGAACATGACCCTGCCTTCAGCAAGCTTGTATTCTAAGTCTGCAGTAAGAAGTAGGGTAGACTGGCTTACATACTATTCAAAACTTCCAGGAGATGCTCAAAGAGGTGTGTTTCAGTGAACTCCACGTACCCCTAAGACTGACTTCCTCTTCTTCTTAGACATGTATGAGGAACATTATTTCCCAGTGTGCCTGCTAGTTTTTATGTCAACTTGGCACACACTATAGTCATCTGAGAGCAGGGAACCTCATCTGAGAAATGGCTTCCACATGATGTGACTGTAGACTACTTACTCTGTAGGGTATTTTCTTAAATACTCATGTGGGAGGGCCCAGCCCATTGTGGGTGGCCCATCCCTGGTGGTCCTGGGTGCTATAAGAGAGCAGGTAGAGCAAGCCATGATGAGCAAGTCAGTCAGCAGCTCCCGTCCATGGCCTCTGCATCAGCTCCTGCCTCCAGGTTCCCGCCCAGTTTGAGTTCCTGCCCTCATTGCTTTGGATGATGAACTGTGACGTGGAACTGTGACTGTAATAACCCCCGTCCCCTCAAGTTGCATTTGATTATGGTGTTTCATCACAATAATAGAAACCTTAAGACCAGTTGGTACCAGGGAGTAGGCTACTGTCGTGACAGGCCTGAACCTGCTGGGTTTGGTGGGGTGTGGAAGACACTGGCTTTGCTTTGTTCAGACTGTGACTATACCTCTCGGACTAAGAGGGCATTTGACTTACTGTGATTTCACAAGAGCCCATAGTTAAGAGGCTCTGAACTTTCAAAGAGACTGAATTTTAAAGTGTTTGAATTTGTAAAGACTGGGGAGCTTTTTAAGTCTGTGGAATATTTTAAACTGTGATGATATTAGTTTGAGATCTTGGGGATGAACAAGAAAGGAAAGGTTGTGGCTTAACAGCGATGTGTTTCTTTGTCAAGTTGATAAGGAGTAAATTATGCTGGCTAGTTCTATGTCAACTTGACACAAGCTCTAGTCATCTGAGAGGAGGGGACCCGACTGAGAAAGTGCCCCAGCAAGATGGGGCTACAGGGAGGCCTGTAGGTTATTTTCTTTCTTTTTTTTTTTATAGTATTTTTATTTTATAATTAACTTAATTTCACATATCAGCCATGGATTCCTCCATCCTCCCTCCTCCCCAATCTACCCCCCACTCCCACCTCCTCCAAGGCAAGGTCTCCCCTGGGGAGTCAGCCCAGCCTGCAGACTCAGCCAAGGCAGGTCCAGTCCCCTCTTCCCTACACCAAGGCTGAGCAAAGTGTCCCTGCATAGGCTCCAGGCTCCAAACAGTCAGCCCATGCACCAAGGACAGGTCCCGGTCCCACTGTCTGAGGGCCTCCTAAACAGTTCAAGCTCATCAACTGTCTCACTTATCCAGAGGGCCTGATCCAGTTCCATGGGGGTTCCTCAGCTCTTGGTTCACAGTTCATGTGTTTCCACTAGTTTGGCTATTTGTCCCTGTGCTTCCTCCAAACATGGTCTCAACGTCTCTTGCTCATACAATCCCTCCTCTCTCTCACCGATCGGACTCCCAGTGCTCCCCCTGGGTCTTGGCCGTGAATCTCTGCATCTGCTTCCATCAGACACTCGATGAGAGTTCTATCATGACTGCCAGGGTGTTTGGTCATCTGATCACCAGAGCAAGTCAGCTCAGGTTATTTTCTTAATTAGTGATTAATTAACCAGTGCCTGGTTCCACCCTTCATCTGGAGGTCCTGGGTGCTGTAATAAAGCAGGCTGAGCAAACTATGAAGAGCACGCCAGTAAGCAGCACCCTTCCATGGCCTCTGCATCAGCTCTTGCCTTCAGGCTCCTGCCCTGTTGGAGTTCTTGCCCTCACTGCTTTCAATGATGAATCATTATATGGAAGTGTGAGTGAAATAAACCCTTTCCTTCCCAAGTTACTTTTTGTCATGGTTTCATCACAGCAACAGAAACCCCATGGACTCACCCTCTGGAACCGTAAGACCCAGTAATCGCGTCTTTCTATTAGCTGCCTTGGTCATGGTGTCTCTTCACAGCAATAGAAAAGTAACGAAGACACCTGTCCTTCACACATGAGGAGCCAATAGACTGAGGTGGAGCCACAGGAAAGTGAGGCAAAGTACCTAGAGTCACTTGCAGGCTAATCAGGACTTTCTCACGGTGCTGGAGCAAACAAGCTTGAACTCTATTGACCCAGAACAGGCTTTAGATTCAAACTGGGGAACTGAGTCAGCTGTGGGCTCCCACAATGGATTCACACAGTTAAGCAGTGGCATCTGACCTAGCACCTTTGTAGATGGCTGTGCATCTCCTCTGAGCGAGCACTGCCTGCACTTTAAATAACTACCCCCACCTGACGGCCTTTTGGGACAGGAACTGCCACGCTGGACTGGAGTTTCAGCACTTCTGGTCCACCAAATTCAAACACTCGAACAGCCCTCATCAACTTCTGTCCAGTTGCCATGGTGATCTAGAGACTGAGAAAACATTAATGTATTATCATATCGTATCTAGGCTATCACTGTTTTCTCTACCCCACAAGAGGGCAGATCAAACAAATTTTCAAGCAACAATTTAAACCAGGAGCTTGCCAAATGATCTCATTTCATGTCTAAGGACCTTTCATCCTGAAAATCCTTCAGTTACAAAGCAAAATACTCCATACTACTTCCCATGGGGATTTAGTGCCTTCTATAAGGGACTCAACATGCAAATGAAAATATCTGGACCAACATAGCAGTATACCATATCTGATGGGTTTTTGTTTGTTTATTTGTTTGTTTGTATAAGCTTGGGTTGTGGTGTCTTAAAAATTTTAAGAACAAACATTAGATTTAGGGATCTTTAGTCAGATTATGCTGCAAACATATAGAGAAAAACAAAGAATAAACATTTATGCCTAGCTTTAGCAAGTTAGCCTTTTAATCAATTAAAGCATTATAGATATAATTGAGGCTGAATACATTCATCCTCCAAATCACCTCTGGGCCACACTTTTAAGAATTGGTTAGTACCATAAATTCAATGCTAGTAATGGTCCAATGTGTTTATATGCATTCAGGAGCAATCCTGAATAATCCACGCAATTATTTTGTATATTTACTAACTTTATATAGATTGAATTGTTCTGAATTCTGTTTTCTTTTCCCTTTTAGCATCCAGTTTTTGAAATTTATCAGGTTATGGAAACATCAGACTTTCTGTAGTTTTTTTTAAATTACATTTATTTATATGTGTGTATAAAAGAAGGTGTGGGCACATGCCATGGCACAGGTGTGTAGGTCAGAGAACAGCCAAGAGTCAGTTCTCTCCTTCCACCGTGTGGGTCCCAGGGATCAAAATGAGGTGGTTGGGTTTAGTGGCAAGTGCCTTTACCCACTGAATCATCTCCCACGGCCCCTCTGTAGTTCATTGTAGCAAAAGGAGAAAGAAAACTTAAACCTAAAAAAACAAAAAAACAAAAAAAACTGTTGCAGTTGTTTATACATTACAAAGTTCCAGGTAACCTTTCTGCCCTCCTGTTATTATTAAAAGAAAGAAAAGCCCAGTTAAAAATAAACTCTAAGAAAAGCAAAGCTAAGTAGCAAATAAAATTGTGTAACTGGAAACACCAAACTGGTAGAGATGTAATAAACAAGTTTTAACTATATCTCCATAATTTTAATTGTGGCTTTTAATAATTTCTTTAAATAAATCAAATCAAATAGTTAGACTCTGCTACCACCTAGGAGGTTTTTGTTAACTTGAAGAACAATCACATCACACAAACACCAGGAATAAGAGAGATGCAAAACTCAGAACCCGAGAAAATCAAATGCAGAGTATTCTATCCAGTCCAGACAAGAAGTCAAGCAAAACACTAATACCAAGTATGCATTGTTCACTGATCACTCAACATACACGTTTTCAATATTAAACGTGAATGTGGCAAACTCTCTCCCTGGAGAGATGTAAACAAACACCCACCTTGTTAGAGGGCCTCAGCAACAACAAGCCAAGTCTGACTCGGGCTCCAGCACGTCTGCAGTGCTGGATCAGAGAGTGAGTGAGGGTCACTTCCAAGGGTGCACATGACTCCAACCAACCACACCACTGGGAAGTCTCACCCAGCATGGATGGTTGGTGGAAACCCTCTCCAGGCAAGCTTCCATCTGCCAAATGTCCCTTGGGACATTGAGGCCAAGCACAGTTAGGGCAGAATTGCATACAGTTGGGCTGCAGGTATAGAAGGGGAGTGGCTGGAATATCAAACAAGAGTCCAGTGACCTCACCTTTCTATAAAGGAACATCAACAGTCATCAATCATGACCTTGAGGAATCTCTTGTAAGTAAATAGTCACAGCTTTCTGCTTCAGGTCATGCTCTTCGCTTAAAGGATGACACTTTCCAATAGAGGTACCATGCTAAACCCAGAAAATGTAAAGGCTGCTATGAACTGTACACAACATACATGCACACACACACACAACTCACTGTTTCATTTGTGTAATTGTTTTCTTTCACTGCTAGGCTGTGGCTGGAACCCGGGCCCTATGCCTGCTAAGCATCTACAACTGGGCTCCACCTCCTGATTTTGGCTTTTTTGAGATAGGATCTAGCTATGTGGACCAGGCCGGTCTTGAACATCCTATGTAGCCCACACTGGCCTCTAACTGTCCATCATACAGCCTCTGCATCTTGAATGGTTTTACACATGTACTACCTTACTCTGCTTTTTCCATTTTCAGTTTCTACTCCCAACACATCTGTCTTTCCAATAGACATCATTATTAGCCTGAAAAGACTATGGTAATAATAAAATCAAAATTGTTCTAAACCAGGGTCTGTATCTTGTGGCTAATTCACTCATTTTCTTACATTTTGAGGGAGGGAAGAAAAGAGAGAGGAAGAGGGAAGAAGGAGGGAGGCAGAGACTTCTCACTCTGTCCTGGGCCTCCTAGGAGACAAGCCCTCCTCAAGTCCCCTTCCACTTGGCCCTAATGCTGCAGGAGTGGCCGCCACCCTTCTGCTTCTCTTGATCTTATTCCCTACTGAGCAATTGCAGTTCCAGCTGAACTCACTGCCTTTGAACTCAGCCACACTGTCATCATTCACTTCGGAACACTGGTGCAGTTATCAAAGAGACACAAAGAATAAAACAGCTTGTTATACTAATAGCAACTCTGATCATCCTTACGCCCTCATAATATTCAGCTCTTCCTAAAAGGTATGTGTTTTTTAATCTCCACTCACTTAATCTTCACAAAAATGAAAAGTTACTAAAACTGCTACCTTATGCAGAACTAAAAACAAAGATCCCAGTTTATGAATAAATGCGGTTAGGACTAGGGTTAGCAGCAAAGAGCACTTGTCCTCTTGCTGAGGACTTCATTTGGATTTCCAGCACCAACATGGTGGCTCAGACTCACAACCAACTGTAACTACAGTCTCAGAAATCCTACACCCTCTTTTGTCTTCTGAGAGCACTAGGCATGTACATGGTGCAGACATGCCTATATACACAAAATACATAGATTTTAAAAAGAACAGAATAAAATAAAGAATTTCTGAAGATATTTTTAAATGAAGGCTAAGAAAGAGACCAGTAGTTTTAAGATGTACTGCCACTGTTCTAGAAAGGCTCATCAGAGCATATGGCTTATTATTAACTTGGAAATGCAAATGAATGATCAAAATTAAAGTGGCCAGTACAATTCTCAAGGCTGTGTGATGTTGTCATGGTCTTGTTCTCACAGATATCACCAGGCTCCAGTGTGAGAGGGTGGGAAGATCTACTGCTGCGTGCTGCATTCCCAGAGCAGGAGCCAGCAGGGAGTCATGGTGGCTTTGGGGGCTCCCAAGAATCTGCAAGCAGTCCACACCTGACCTTTGCACCTTTCAATCATGAACATGTCTTTTCTGCTCATAGGGCTGAGGCCCTCTAGAAACTGTAAACGTGCCAGGTGTAGTTAACAAAAGTATTAGGTTTTTTTCCTCTCCGTCCCTTTCTCTGTCACTCTGTCTGTGTCTCAGTCTCTCTTCTTTCTTTTGAGAACTATGGTAGGTTGGTGTCACGGAGTCTAAAAGAAGTTAACAACGCCAGCTGCGTGCAGACTGGAGGTCAGAGAGCACAGAAAGTCCTCTGCCTGGAGCTGGGGAGTTGAGAACCCAGGGGTCAGCAAGAATCACCCCCGCCTGAACCACCGGCCTTCTGCTGTGCACATCTCAAGTGCAGATCCTCCTGGAGCCTAGGACTTGTTTTTGGTGGTGGTGGTGGTGGTTGTGGGTTTCTTTTCTTTCTTTTTTTTTTAAAGCCTCCCAGCAGACAGGGCTAGGAGCTTGGAGTGCTCGGCGACCGCCAGGTTTGTGAGCTGGTATCCCAGGACAGAGAGAAGGAAAGAAAAGTAGTCAAAACCAAGCGCGGATCATTTGGATGAGATCGACGTTTAAAAACGACTTACCCTTCTCTAGAGTAGAAATCAAAACCTCCTAAGCTCCAGAAGTTCCTTGGCAAAAGAGATGGGCCGGTCTTTCCCAACTTGTGCAAGGTTCCACCTCTTAACGCCTCCTGTACCCTTTGGGGGCGGAGGCTGGAGTCGGCTGATCGCACAGATGGAGAAGTTTGGTCCTCTGCGGCCACCGTGGCGGCAATATGGCTGCG
>CABHPP010069863.1:0-47453 GCA_902168425.1 Peromyscus attwateri | reverse complement strand
CACACACACACACACACACACACACACACACACACACTCCCCTTTCTTCTCTTTCCTCTTTTATAAGGCTACTTATTCTATTAGCCTAAGACTATGATCTTATGATCTTGTTTAACTTCAAATACCTTACTAAAGGCACTCTTACCATCACATCAAGGGTTAGGACTTCAACATAGGAATTTTGAAGAAACAAAATCCAATCTATAGTCATCATCTTCCACAAGTCTCTATGTCACCGTTCTTTTCTACCTTACCTCACTTTGTCTGCTTTCCTCTCCCCTCTCTCCCTGCCATTCTAATTACCCATGGAGCTACACATCCTTCGTCTCTGTTGCATAGAGCAAACCTCAACACCTACAACAGTTCCGGATCCCAGATTTCCATGGCCAAATCTATTAACGTACCCAGAAAAACTAAGGCCCCCTTTCCTGCTTTATGGAAATAAGAAGTAAGAGAAGAATTCTGAGTGCTTGTTAATTATATCTCTCTACAGCTTCCATTCACTGGTTCTACCTCTTCTGGAATACATTAATTTGCTTTGGTGCAATAATGCATCTTTCTCATAGGCCAAAGACTTCGTGACTTACAATAAATATTTTTCTCACTCACAGGTCTGTAAATTAGCTCCAGTGACTAGAGAAGCTATTTGCAACTGTAGTCAAATCCAGGTGTGTCCCACAGTTCTCTCAGACTAATTGCCCCCTGAAGTTTACTCTCTTTTCAGAAAATTCAAGAAATGACACCAAGTTTTATTTGCCTCTGCTTTGATGTATCCACTCACCTGACTAAAGCCAAGTCAGTCATCTCAACAAGTTCATCAAAGGAACATGGAAATATAGCCTCCCCCATTAGGGAAAGGAGTGGACGGATCATAACAAGGGGGTGGGGATTGATGGGCACACAATATAATCAGCCATGTGGATTACATAGGGGAAATCAATGCTCTCCTGTCCAAAGCACTGTCTCTAGTCATTTTAAGACAGATTCAAAGATGTCATTGTATTCAATGATTCAGTAAGTGTCCCTACTTTGTAGTACCCTCATCATCTGGACAGCCCACTGAAGAGCTCCATAATGGTGTGTAGACTGTGCCCTGATGTGGAAATAGGTGGAAAGCTCATAGGTATGGAAGAATGGAGCACTAGCTTCTCTGATCTAGAGTTGCCTCCTCATATCATGGTACACTGAAGTAAACAAAGTCATTCATGGCCAAAGGCATTGTGTCTTGAAAAAATCTCACTACAAAGTTTTCCTACCCGCTACCCCAATTTAAAGACCAGTTTGTTTTGTTTTTGGTTTTGGTTTTTTTGGTTTTTTGTTGTTGTTGTTGTTTGTTTGTTTTTGTTTTTGGTTTTCAGCACACTGGTGCTCCTCATAGCTTCTTTCTATGAAGTGCTGCCTCGGGTATCTCATATAATTCCTCCTGTCCATCGCTGGAGGGTCCTTTAGACCATCCCTGCCTAATGGTCTCCATGCATCCATGCATCCCCTTTCAGAGGAAGATGCTCACCTCTCCCAGGCTGCCCAGCTGCCTTTGATCATCTGTAACTGGTCTTTCTTTCACTGGTCAACTATTTTGTACACTGCTAATACACCAGCCACTGTCCTAGGTCCTGGATACAGAGACCAGTCAGACATGGCTTGCCCCTCAGGGAGACTCAGCACAATGGCTGCAGGATGACAAAGAAACACTGTGTGAATTACAGAAACAGCCCAAGAAAGACATAGTTTTATATTTCCAAAACTCCTCTTTGTGTTTGCGAGGTGAAGTTTTTCTTTGTATACTGTCTTAATTAGTGACAGACTAATTGTGTGACAAAACACTGACCGAAAGCAAGTTAAGAATAAAGGATTTCTTTTAGCTAACAGTTCCACATCGCAGGCCATCACTGAGACAGGGCAGGGCAAGGACTCGAACAGGACAGCAACCCGGAAGCAGGAGCTGATGCAGAGACCATGGAGGGATGCTGCTGAACTGGCTTCCTCTTTTATTGCTTGCCCAGCTTGTCTTCCTACAGCATCAGGACCACCAGCTCAGGGATAGCACCACCTATGATGACTGGGTCCTCCCAAATCAATCCCTCAGAAAACGCCCTACAGGCTTGCTTACAGTCTGAACTTATGGGGACATTTTATTTCAGCTGAGGTTCTTCCCTCTCAAATGACTCTAGCTTGTGTCAAGTTGACAGAACAAACAAACAAACCAAAACATATAGTTTTAATCTGTTTGTCCTAGTGGGACCATCTCTGTGGAGCACTAACTTAATCTTTCTTCTGAATAGCATCCCAACTGCTATTTGAATTTACTGACCATTTGTCCCTATGTACAAAGTGTAAGGAATTCATGAGCTAAATTTTCCAAAAGGTTGGCATTATCTGTAGTAGATAACTGAGGGTCTGGGGGTGAGAGGTTTGTGGGTCTGAATCTCCCAAGCCACAATACACTGCTTTTGGAAGCTGATCTCTCAGAGGGTCTGTTTCCAGATCTTTGAAGGAAGACTGCAGAGTTCCATTTGTCCAGTTGTAGTGAGATTTAAGTTGGTAGATGCCTCTCACAGCTTCTGGCGTGGAGCAAGCATGCCAAACGTGGTGTGGATCTTCTCTTCTGGGTACCCTCAGCTATCCACCAAGCAGTTTTTGCCTTCTGTAACATCATTTTGCTAAAGGGGGGGGGGGGGGGGGGGGGGGGTGTTATCATGCCTCTTCACCACCAGGTGGCAGTATCTGAGACCATTGGGGGGTTTCCTTCAGGCAGCAAAAGCAATGATGGAAAAACACCACTGTGTTAAAAGCCAGCGACAACCGGCTTCCAAATCAGAGCTCAAACATAATAAATATTTTCTCACAAAGCAGAGACTTCTAGGAGTATTGTATCTGCTTTACAGCTGGGTATTACAAGACAAAGTGTCTGCAGCGGAGGGTACAACAAGGAGGGAAGAAATGATTTATGAAGAAAAACAAAATCAATGGGAGGAGTAAGAAGCTGGATGTGGATTAAAAATTGAAATCAAATATTTTCCACTTAAAAACCCCTGTCTAGAGAAACAAAGAAGTGAGACTCTAAAATCTAATCCTACATGTTCGGGAACCACCCTAAAGAGAGGCCAGGATGCAAGACTCTTTAATATGTGGATTCCGTGCTGTGATTTTGTCATTTGATCACTGTTTTAAGTTGAAAAGTACATAACATGTGTCTCCCATGTGGCCCAGGCTTAATAACATCTAAACTAATGGCGAAAGAACTCCAGCATCAGATGGTCTGAGGCATCATGGGAGCATCAGGGAGGCGAAAGCTTCACCCAGATGAATGGAAAGAACATTTCATTTGTGCCCAGGGGGAGTGGCCTGCATTGGCAGTTGGATGGTGATGGGTAAAGGAGAGGTGTCCTTGGAGAGGGGCTGAGAGAAGGAAATGGTCCAGATGGAGAGAGCAAATACCAGGCATGTGAGTAATTCTATTTGAATAACAACACAGATTCAGAAGACTGGGGAGGAAGTGACAGGGCAAGAGGCCAGGAAACTAAAACCCTGTTTGCCAAGACAGTGTGAGGGGAAAACTTCAAAAGACTTAGCTGGAGAGATCACTTAGGGTGGATCTGTCCAGGTACAAGGCAAGGGTCAGGCTCACCTATGCAGCAGCCTTGGTGATAGGGTAGGAAGGAGACCTAAAGAAAGAGATGCTCAGGAGACCACTGAGTCCCATCACCAAAAGCTAAGGGCAGAAGATAAGATTCAAGGGCAAGACGAGTATCTAGGTTGGGGTGAAAAGACAAGCCAAGGTTATCAAGAAGGTAAAAACTGCTTGAATGAGTTGGCAGAACACTGTGGGCTTGACCAGGATAAAAAGATGGGTTATGGAGGCTGCAGCCAGGATGTAAACTACATAAATAGAGAGAGGAAGAGAGAGAGAGAGAGAGAGAGGTTATGTGGTAAGATAAAGATATTTGAAGGACCTGGGATTTAGATTAGTGATAGAGCATACATGTCGTCCTACGCTCAATCCCTAGAATGAGCTAGTGAGACACCCAAGAGAGAGATCAGGGGTGGGAGAAGAACATGTGTATTTATCCCTTGCCCCAGCTCTAAGACCTTGAAATGTCCTTTATCAACCTCAAGGCTGTGGTCCACAGTCTATGCTAACAATGTGGTTTATGGTGGGGACACTCACTACGTGTGTTCACTCAATATGTGAAGATCAGCCACACAAGCAGACAATTGTATCTACATGACCAACCTCAATAAAATCTGAAACACAAGCTCAGATGAGCATCCTAGTCCTCAAGATTCTACAAGTGCTACCTTAAGTTGCTGGGATAAGTAAGTTCTGTCTGCATAGGTCCACCAGGAGAGGACAACCAGAGCCTCACACCTAGATCTCTCCTGACATGTGTGCCCTTTCTCTTTGCTGATTCTGACCTGTGTTTGTCCATTGTATACCCCAGGGCTGTCCAATCCACAGCTCATAGACTTCATGTAGCCCATGCCAACTATGAATGTGACTCGAATATCAAAAACTTACTTAAAACATCATGATTACTTTATGATTTTGTTTTGTAAGTTGATTCTGCAATTCTAAAGCATGAATTTTGTCGGTATCCACATCCAATCACAATGTCAAAAGGCTAAATACCCCTGAAGGCACTGTCCAGTCCATTTTGGAGACCACTGTAGAACACTGTAAGATGGTGGGCTATGAGCAACAAAGTTATCTTTATCACAATTCTGAAAGCTAGAAAGTCTAAGGTCACCACAAGACTGGCAGATTTGGCGTCTAGTGAGCACTCTTTTTGGTCCACAGACAGATGTCTTCTGACTGTGTTCTCATGCAATAGACGGGTAAGGAATCTCACTGGGGTCTCTTTCATAAGGGCACTGTTCCTGTCAATAAGAGATCCACTCCCATGACCTATTTACTTCTGAAGAATCCATTCATAATACCATCACCTTGAAGGCTGGGGTTTCAACACATGAAATTTGATCTTTGGGGAACATTTGGCCAATAGCACTATGATGGTGATGATGATGATGATGATGATGATGGTAATAACAGCAGCATCACTGAGTCCTAGGAGAACTTCTAGAAAATAGCAGAACCTTGGAGATTTCCCACCATGCACAGATAGAGAAACACAATGCCAGTACAAACTGGAAGTCTGCTCAGAAAGGAATAATAATAATACCTAGCACTGTGCCGATAGCTTAAGTGACATTCTATTGTCACTTATAAGCCTCAAATAAGCCATTATTTAAGAATAATTACTTCCATTTTATAGGTAAGAGACAGGATCACACATGTGTGTAGACGGATAAGCCAAATGTCCCACAGTTTGTATTCAAAACAAATCGCCATGCTTCCAACATTGGGTCTATAATGAAGGACAAAAGTTAATACTGAAATTTTAACAATAGGTTGGGTTTTTCTTTTCTATCTTGTTTGTTTTCCTGGGCCCCATACATCCTTGGGTCCTGTGTTCCTTTCCCTGTATCTAAGCAGCAGGTAGGACAGTCAGTGTTTATTAGATGAGAAGAAAGATGACCCAATAAAAATTAGAACAAAGAATGCACTTTAGGGCATTCTGTTTTTAAAGGCTGACCCTCTAACACAAAGACAAAAGGGTCTGTATGGTATGTAGGGAGCATGGAGTATGCTTCAGGCTCTCTGAGACCATAGAAAGCAGCTTGCCTGGACTGCAATAAAGATATAGGAGAAGAGAAGAGAACATGAGTCCTCTGTCTACCGCAGGATAGCCTAGGGGACAACAAGATTGCCCAAAGGTCAAAGTTGAGAATTCTCTTGGAGCAGAAGGGACATCTGTGTGTTGGATGCAGACATCTGTGAGGGAGCCAACTCAGTCCCCAAGGCTCAGTGTGTCATCAGGCAGCAGAAGGAGCCTGGAAATGGCTGTTCCTTTACAGAAGAGAGAGACCAGAGCCAGTCATGTGGCTCCCCAGCCACAGGGGACTGACTCATGATCAGAGGCAAGAGAAGACACAGCAACGGATGCATGGCTGAAGCACAGATGGGAACATCACCTCGAGCAATGACAACACATAAGGTGTCTACTCAGCACCCTAGAGATCAGCAAAACTCAGGGAGCTAAGCTACGTCTCCTGGTAAAGATGCCCAAATGGGCTGAAATCATGCATCCACCCCTCTCCTCCACCTAGCAACAGATCAAAATCAAAACTAGACTCCCTTGGGGGAAATAAACAGAAAATTGCATTTCCGGCACACCTGAGGACATGGACCTAGATTGGTACCTGCTGCTCAGGAGTCTATAGTTGAGGGCCACAGCGTGGTGTTCCCCAGGGTTTCAGCACAAACTCACCACAAGCACCACAGGTGCCACATGGATGTTTTCCTCAGCTGCTCTTTGGAGCAGATGGATCCACCGTGGGTGACACCCCATAGGTAACAACACTATTTGTTTAGTCTGCCAGGTTCTGGAAGTGAGCATTTCTGCTTCTACAGAAGTAGTTTCCTCTGCTGGAACAGCTAAAAAGAGGCTACCAGCACTGTGGATGGCTCCCCTGGAGAAGCTGGTGTTCCCAAGAGCCCTGGCCTAGGGATCACATGCCTGGGACCCAGATAACCTCTGCTGTGATCAGCACCAGGACCTTGGCTAAGAAGTCAGTCGTCACTTTAGTTTTCTGTCCTAAAATAGATCTGACTGTTTCTTCACTGCTTAGTCACAGGAGAGAAGTAAGGCAGAAAGGAGAGCAAGACCTGAAAAGGTGGAAAGGTAAAAAGGAATGGAGAGTAGATGATGAAGTCCCATTGTCCTCCCTTCCCATCTGTCACCCCTCTGCCTAGAACACATTTCAAGGATGAACCTTCCTTAATGGACTGTGCATGCCTTCCCTAGAAGATCGCTTCAGCCTTCAAGTGCCCGGTACAAACCCAGCAAGGCCTTCCCATGATACACTGTGCCCACAGGATTGACTCTAAGTCCCTTTCTCCAACCTGGTGACCTGCCACATTTTTACTCACTAGACAGTCCCCCATTCCATTCTTTCCACTCACAGGTGTTCCAAGTCTATTCTCACTGCCTAAATACTGTTCCCATAGGCCTTTCACACTGGCTCCTCCAAGCAAATCACACACTGGAATTCAAGAGTCCAACATTATCCCACAAACAGCCTTATTTGACCATATCGTTAGTATTTGCGCCATGTCATCACTACTTGAGCTACAATTAGTGTCAACATTTTAAACTTGAAACATACAGATATCACATAAAACTCAAGGGATATGATAATGCCTTTTCTCTCTAATCTCCATGGTAACATGTGCCAAAAAGAAGAATCACCTTCATTAGATGGGATGGGTCCTCCTCATCTAGCCTCAGTCTCTAATTTCTACCTCCTCTGCTTGGTTCTGTAGGTCATTTCCTTTTCCTCTAATTTCATGCAATACTTTAGAATACCTACTACATGTTACATGACCTATATACAATAGTTTGGTCCACTTCAACAAATTTGCAATAGCTGCAGTTGGTCCCAATTTTCTGTAGAGGTTCAAAGTTCAAGGATAGGTGTCTATTCAAGTTACATAGCCCCCAAAACAACCCTTCTCATCTAGACTCAAATTCCATCCAGGCATATCCCATCATGCCACTCACATGCTTAACTTCTGATGAGCAATTCAGACTCTCAGATACAGAGAACAGAGAGGAGGAGGTGTCCTGAACAAGAGGTTTCAAGTGCCCAGTCTCTGGAAAAGTGTAGTGGTTTGAATGAGAATGAACCCCAGGGCTCATATGTTTGACTACTTGGTTACCAGTTGGAGGAACTGTTTGGGAAGGATTAGGAGGTGTGGCCTTATTGGATGAGGCATGTCACTGGGGGTGGGCTTTGAGGTTTATCAGTTAGCTTTCTCTGCTCTGTGCTTGTGGATCAAGGTATAAGCTCTCAGCCATGCCTTCGGCCATGCTCCCCATCAGGATGGCCATAGATTCACCCTCCAAAATTGTAAGCCCCTCAAATAAGCACTTTCTCTTATAAGTTGCCTTACTTCTGGTATTTTAGCACATTAATAGAAAAGCAACTAAGACAAAATGGTTTCCCCACCCCTTAGTAAACAAATGCAGGTGACACATCACCATCTTGTATGTTTCACATGGTTGGTCTAAGCTGGAGACTCCATTCTTCAGGACACACTAAGGCAGTCTATCATTGCACCTTTCAGGTGAAACCCAAGACTTCCTTATAACCAGTTACTTGTTTTTCTAGGAAGACCAGGCCCCTCCACAGCTCTGTGCCTCACTTTCACTCTGTAGCAAAAACACCTGACTGTGGCTTCGACTCCACACACCACATGCTTTTCCCCAATCTGAAGCTCCTTCCCACCTCAGCCTAAAATATCTTCCAGATAGGTAACAACGCTCTCATTTTATATGTAAGGGAATATGTCCTGAAGGTAAGAGCTGCTCAAAATTAATGGCAGAACCTTTACATAAGCATGAAATCCCCAGTTTCCAAAGTTGGACATCATTAGTTAGTAGGTCAGCTAACCAAGGCTAAAGAAATTTGTGCTCCTAGGTCTGAACATTAAAGCCAAATGATTCTATGCTTTTAAAATTCAGATTCAATTGACCACAGAGAAGGATGAGAATGGTGGCCAGAAGTTAAGCACTCAGCACTTTCACTCCAAAAGAAGAATATAACTCAAAGGCAAACTGATCACTAGGAACAGAGGAAAGAATCTAAGGATGCCATGATATCACCATGGTTACTAAAAAAGAGGACGTGGGGAGTGATCCAGTAAGATGAACTCCTTATCTCCCCCAGAAATAGAAGGGCATAAGAAGACCTGCATCCAAATTATGGCACATCAATCCTTACCATGCTGTCTTTCCATGACAGCACCTCACATCCTACACAATAAGTATAGTGCATAATCACTGACCGCACACAAAGCCTGGCAGCTAATACAGTGTCTGATATCTCAAAGAGAGGGGATGGGGTCTCAAGGTCTAAACAGAGGTAAAGAGCAGAATGAGCTGAAAGAGGCACATGGTTTCAGAGCTTAAAACTTACCAGGTCTGAGCTCCCTCTGTCAAACAAGAGTGCATCCAGACACCCCCAGAGAACCCTGAGTAATGGGAACTTAGTTTCTTCCAAGATGCCACTTCTATTAGCTTCCCTAGAGATAATGCTTTTCTTTCCAACTCCTTACCATGTCTTTCAGGACAAAATAAGAGTATGTTTTGTTAAATGAAGCCCCCAGCAGCTCCCCACTATGTTCAAGAGACAGTGCAAATTCGTTACCAGTGCTCAGAAGTCCTCCAAAATCTGCCACATGCTTAGGATCTCAGGGAGGCCTCTACCATGATCGCCATTCCAGTGAGCCAAGGACAGCTGTCAGCGCTGAGGGAAGCCTCCATCCACCCTCACCCTGCAAACAGCAGTGCATGTGTCTGTCTGCTGTCAGTTTTAACACGAGTGTGTCCACATCTGATCATCCCACCTACTTTTCACATACATGCTTCACCCAACCCACCCCTGTATTTGACACTTAGACCTTATCATCTCACCCCTACAGACTGTAGAACATGAAATGAATCATTTAAAGACAGCAAATTTCTAATGTATGTTAGGTAAGTGGAGGGGTGGAGATACATGATGACACATAAGCCTTGCTGCCCAACGGCTGCTGTTGTTTCTCTGTCCCTTAGTCCTCCTGTGGTGATATATTGTGTACCCCAATAAAGCTTGTTTGGGGATCAGAAGACAGAGCCAGCCACTAAATTAGACATAGAGGTCAGGCAGTGGTGGCACACACCTTTAATCCCAGCACTTGAGATCTCATGCTTTTGCTTGGGAAGCACACATGCCTTTAATCCCAGGAAGTGGTGTCAGGACAGAGAAAGGTATATAAGGCATGAGGAAACAGGAACTCCTCTCTTGAGGCTGAGGATTTCATAGAGGTAAGAACGTGGCTGGCTTGTTCTATTTCTCTGATCTTTCAACTTTCACCCCACTATCTGGCTCTGGGGTTTTCTTTTATTAATAAGACCTTTTAAGATTCAAATTCTTATTTTATTCTCCAGCTTTAATCCATGAAAGTTTTACAACATGGTAGGTACCTATACACACACACACATTCACCCACACTCATGGACACACACACATACACACTCATGTACACATGCATACACACACACACACACACACACACACACACACACACACACATACACATACCACTAAAATGTTTACCACAATCTAGTTATCTAACATATCTCTTCTCACACAATATCATTTCTTATATGGCTTTGTTTTGGGTTATTTTGTTTGTTTGTTTTGTGTGTGTGTGTGTGTGTGTGTGTGTGTGTGTGTGTGTGTGTGTGTTGAGAGCATGTGTTGAGAGCATGTAAACTCTTCTCACAGGTTTCCTTTGAGTTTTTTATACTTTCAAAGGCAAGTTTTAAATGAGAAATGGCAAGTAGCAGGGTGTGTGACGCTTACTCAGAGAGGGGCGTCCTCTGCTTTCCTCTCTGCTCTACCAGGAGCCCTGTAAAACCCCATTCTTCCCATTCTTTCACTTGGATTTCCACTAATCTTGTGTGGAAACAAAGGGCTTGAACTGTCGAGTTTTGAACAACTCCAGTTCAATAAATTGAGCTTAAATAATGTTTAACGTCTTCACTTTGCACATTTTCCTCATCTCTCCCTGCCACTCAGTATTCAGAAAGCCTGAAGTCAAGTACAGCCAAGACCTACATTTAAAAAAAAAAAATAGGTGACTTATTGGGGATGGTGGAGGGAATGCCCTGGTGTACTCAGTGACCACTACACTGTGTTGCTCTTTGGGGCACATGACAAGGGGCCATTGTTCGACGCCAGCAGTTTTCTTTGGCCCCAGGTTCAATGAAACAAAAGAATTTTCCTTCGACTAGCTGAGTTAAGGACAGATTTGGACTCCAGACAGATCTTCCACACACATGGCTTGACACAAAGACTTTCTTATTGTTTTTGGAAGCTCTAAGAAAATTAAACACGTGCTCATTTTTTTTTAATAGTCTCATGAAAATGAGTCAGTTTATAGTGTGTTTTGAACTGAGTTTTACATTCCTGTGGGTTGGTAGCTCTTGAATTGGTTAAAATCTACCTCCCAAGGAGTAACTTGGGAACCTCTGGTTCTGATTTATAAAAGTTAGAATCCACCAGGAGTGGTGGTGTATGCCTTTAGTCCCAGCACTTGGGAGGCAGAGACAGGTAGATTTCCGAGTTCGAGGCCACCCTGGTCTACGGAGCTAGGTCCAGAACAGGCAGGGCTACACAGAGAGACCTTGTCTCTAAAAACAAACAAACAGAAAAGTCAAAATCCCAAGTCTTGAATTCAGGTATGCCTAAAGTCTTACCACTTCAAATGCTTTGGACCCATCCATATGCCCTACAATGGGTGACCACGTAATCAAACACCCCAAAAGACCATAGCTTCAAAATATAAGTCTGCTGCAGAATTTGGGGTAGAGAGCAAGGGTCAATGGAAACATTCATCTCTGATCCATTCAACATCAGACGGAGCATCAAGAAGGCTGAACTCTTTCAGTAGGTTTCAAATGCTTGTCTCCTGGCCTGGGAAGACTCAGGCACCAGGAAGTAGACCACCTGGGGCACATACTAGGGACTTTCCATATGCTCTCTCCACGTGATCTTTCTCACACATGCAGGTCCCGCTTGAGGTCAGCACAAGGCTACAAGGTATACCTCCCAAGTCAGTGCTAGGCTCTATTACCTCTCCTGACCTGGCGTTCTGGGGTCACCTGTGCCATACATAGTCTGTTGATCAAAACAGTCTCATAGGTTTTACGAAGTTCACGAAAGGGAAGCACGGATCTCACCACCCATCATGGATGTGACAAGTCCACAGCATAGGAGGAATATGTGGGGTAGAGTGTAGACTAGTATTGCCATCCTTAAAAAATATGACCTGGCACCCTCCCTAACAATCAAGCATATGTCATTGCCCCCAGTACAGAAAAAGAGAATGAGCCTGACCAAAGTGAATTAACATGTGCAAGCCACATAACAAGCAGATGATAGGACCAGCATCTGGAGGCAAAGGAGCCTTGGAGGACTGAAAGGTTCTAGGAGTAGAGAGAAACTCTCCCTCCACCTCTGAGACATTACAACAGAGTTGAGCAAAGGATGCAGCCCAGGATGCAGGAGCTTCAGCTAATGCCCCAGTATGAGAACAGTGCGTGTCAACACATCAACCTCTAAGCTGTACTGCTATGTCCATTTAATGCTGCTCATATGTGTATGTGTTTAGCACTGATCCGTTGAGATTAGACAGCCTATCAGGAAGCTCCTCCTTGAAGACTGATTCTCTCTTTCTTAGCAGCCATTAACTGCCTGTGACTTCATCTAGGGGTGGAGCCTTGTGAGATGTCTCACCTACCCATGTTGGCATGTCAACTGGTATTTCCGGTGTGTAAATCTTGTTTAAGCAGCCATATTGTGGAGATTTCATGGGGCCAGTTCTCTGTCATTTAGAAGACACAAGCTCTAAGCAGACTTCCTGGTGCTCTGGTTCTTAGACTCTTCCCACCTTTTCCCTTTCCACGATGTTCCCTGAACCTTTGGTGTAAGAATTGTGTTATAAATGTATAACACAATTGGGTTGTGAAATACAGTCAGTTGTTCTCTGCATACTGACCAGTTGTATATTTCATTAATGGTCTCTGTCCGCTGAAGATAAATTTAAAAAAAGCTTCTTTGATAATAAACCACTATAAATATTAAGAACATTTTATCCAGAACCTTTTATTTTGTTAAATAGTGTTAACACTACTGAAGATACATTTTTTTTGTATTCTGTGCCCCTTTTGGCATATGCCATAATCATTTTGTTTTGATAGGTTCTTCATGATCAGTTTTCACAGCTATCTAATTTCCTAGCTAGTGGGTGTATCATAACAAACTTGACAATGTGGACTAACATAGTTCTCCTATATTATTATATATAAAGAGGAACATTTAAAAACAAGATCTTTACTTTTTTTCATTTTGAATCATTGCTTTAGGATATATTTTCAGTGGAGAAATCACTGTACCAAACACTAAAAATGAGTTAAAACCTTTGATACATATTGCCAAATCCCTCTCTGATGTTTTATTTTTATGTCTGAGTTGGTTTCATAATTAAGTTTTGGTTTGTTATTTCTTATAAATTATGGGTCACATGAGGACAGAAACTGTATGTTGTCAACTGATAACTCCATCTCTTATCGCAGAGCCTGACCACAGGGTTTATTTTAATAATTAATTATTTAATGAAGAAAATGATTGTGCTTATTCACAGTCCCATTAGTATGATAAGGCCTGTTCCTCCACGTTCTCATTAGAACTGAGTATGCTCAGAGTGGATTCAAAGGACAGTCTCCTAGGCGGTTGCTGCCCAGGGCTTTTCTAGAAATTCTCCTGCTAATGCAGTTCTTATATATAGGCTGGCAAAACCCATGTTTCTGATCCCTTACTCAACATAAATTCTCTCTAGCTTTGGTGCACATCTGGGAAACATACATATTTAAAAGCAGTCTTTATTAACAAAAACAATGTGGATTTTGAAAAAAAAAAAAAAGTTGATCTGTCTCTGTTGCTGTAAGACAGGCCACACAAAAACTTAGTCATTTAAAGAAATGTGTTTCGTTCCTGGTTCTCAAGCCAGTATCTTTGCCTGGGGTTTAGCTGGGAAGCAGTCTGGTCTTGAGCAATTGTCTCCTATCTGCTCAGTGGGGTGCTGCTGGTTGAGAATAGCTCACATCAGCCTCAGGCAGGCTAGACCAAGCTGACTGACCTGGGATCACTAAGGGTTCCAGAAAAAAAGAATAGAAGCACCCAGGGCTTCCTGAGGCCATTTCCATCACTTCCACTGTATTCCTTTACCCAGACTTCTGCAGGAGGCCAGTCCAGATTTACAGGCTGAGGGATGACTCCACCCCTTAGACAGGGGCGCTGTCAAGCCACAGTGCGCAGTCTGCAAGGCAGAAAAGGAAGGAACGAAGAACCAGCCATTTTTGCTATTGGACCACAGTGTTTTCCCCGGGTAGCTGAGTGAGCTGGTCCACTGGGTGGGATCATTTAATCCCGTCCATGTCAAACTTGACAGTTCTCTGCCCTCAGTAGTTTATAAAGTGTCTCGGAGATGAAAGGGATTTTAAATAGCATTACTTTGGCCAATTTCTTCTGTACTGTCACTTTGGGAAGATGGGACAGAGAGTCCCCCTCCCCCCAAGTTTGAAGTAGCAGACAAGTCTCAAGGAAGCTTCCCTACCTGGCCAGCAGGCAGGCCTGACCATCCTCTGCTTGTTCCCAATCACAGAGGAACCTACTTATCCCCTTGCTGTTGGGAATGAAAGCCACAATTACATTCATTTCTAAATTACCCATCAGTATTCAGAAATTAGTTTCAAGGGTTAGGGAGAGGTAAAATTAGAACAGATGTCATCTTGAGTCCGTTTTCACCCTGGTTCTGGTAACAGCGTTTTGAGCTGGACTCAGGCAACACTAATCTCCTGGATCTATGCCCAGAGCTCCCAGAATCCCCCAAATGCCAACCTTTCTCACTGCAGTGGCCATCTATAAGATGTGATTACAGAGGCAGGGAGGAGATAGCCCTGCACACACCCCCACACCCTGCCAGCTGGAAACTCTCTTAGTGGAAAACCATGCTATTTCCTTCACAACACAAGCTCTGCCTGAATGCGTAAGCTACTAAGACGTTATTATTCTACTAATTCTGCCCTACGTTACATAATTGTGTGCTTACACACAGTGTGCACATTTATGCAATAGGAAACTAAAAATTTCTTTCACAGTAAGAAAGTATAATCTATTAGGAAAGGCATTATTATTCTATCATTATATGTTTATGTATATAATGTATAATTATATATAGAATACACATATATTACATAACTACATACTACATAATACTTTATATAAAAATAAGTCTATGATATAATTTAATAACTTTCAATGAGCAAAACATATGAGACCCTGGACATCAGACAAGAAAGAATAATGATTTCTAAGAGAAGGGAAACAAATTAGATAAGACATACATTCTCCTCAGTTTACTACCGTAAATGAATTGGCAGGAATGGAAAGGGACCGATCCACTTGTCTGCCTTGTGCCCAGCAAGGGACAGTAAAGACCTCCAACTGCATTCCTACATGTCAAAATCTTCAACCTTTCTATATTCTATTTCCCTATCTTTTCCCCCATAAGCAAAAATGTCACCATTTTACTGCCAAGTGAGGTGTGGATCATGACACAAAAATGGAGATTCTAACTTGAAGGCTATTCAGCCATTAATACCACTTTATTTTCAGACTACACACAAAAGAAACCAAAAAATTTATAGCCACTGTCTCTGTTGCTCCTCATGACTGCCCAGTATATCAACTGGTTTGCTTTCCACTTCAGATAACATAAATCCCAGCTCAAAGTAGTTTAAATAATAATGGGACCTATTTTCTCAGATCCCGCTCCCCAAAGTCTCGAAGCAAGGCAGTTTCACAATTGGCTAGTTCTGCTCTCAACAACCGCATTGGTAACCTGGGTCCTCTCATCCTCCTCTTCCCTCATCCTTTGCTGCTCAGCCTTGTGTCTCAGGGTCCAAAATGGAGGCTGCACGTGCAGATGCCATCTGTGGACACAGTGTCCTCCGGAACACTCATGCTCTCTGGTCTTTTCAAAATCTCAGTGGGGAGGTAGCAGAGCATCTCCCAAAACCCACATTTCCTGCCTCGGAAGCCAGTGCTGGTTTCTTCCTTGTTAGCAGAGGTTCATGTGCTCCCGCAGTGGCTCTGGTTAATGACCAAGGTGATTTGTCGATTCATTTTCAGCAGGGAATTTAAAGCCGTAATTATCAGGTGTGGCTTCTCCCGAAGAAGTATAAATTTAGCTGCTACCTGCAGCTCTCTGCTGTGACTGTGAGGCGGATCTGCTCAACACCACACAGAAAACACTAATCGTGTCGCACAGTTTAAGAACAAACTAATTATCTGCTGTTGCAGCTGCAAATACTGAAACATATCTAAAGATGGGGCTGGAGTAATCCATACTTTGTTTATGACTACGACAGGGAGCCCAGACTGGCTGAGCAGGTCTGAAAGCTCCGTGCCTGCGGCAAAAGAGGTACAGTCATCCAGGCTTGAGCCAATCATTGATGCCTCCCTATAATGAAGACCAAGCAAAAGAAAGCAGGGAATTAAATGCCATCAGGCTCCAACAGCTGCATCCAGAGTTTAAAAGAGAACGGAGAACATCAGTCAAGGACACAGAGGACACAGACGCCGGCACCTCACTGACAGAGCGGGAGTTCTTTACTGGGCATAACCTGTACTCTTAGCCAGTTTGCCTTGCTTCCCCAAGCCTCACTTTTCTAATCTATGAAAGGAGGATGGTGCTTACAGCACTCTCTCTTGGAGGAGAATATAAAAGTTCCGGGAACTTTCTGTGTCACACACATAGTGCTGGCTATAATTCTTATTCACTGCCTCTTTAATGGGATGTTTCTAACAATCCTATAAGACAGGGGGATCTGGGACTTTGAGATAGCTTAAGGATAATAGGAGATGATTGGGAGGGACCCAGATAATGGTTCCAAAATGGTATCTTCCTACCTCCCCCGCCCCATGCGATCAGGAACTCACAGCAGTTGTGTGAGCACACAGCAGTCCAGGGAGTAGATTGATTGGCAGGTAACCTAGCCGATAGACCTCCAGATCCACAGAGAACATAGTTTCTCTTTTCTATCTCTGCTGGTCCAAGCTCATCTCCTGTACACTGAGAATCAAGTTCAGAACTAAGTAACTTGCAAAGGGCTGGTTCTGTGCACCTCTCTGACATTTTCTCTGCTCACTAGTTCTTTACTTTGGTCTATGGCATCTTTTTGTTCTTTCCACCCAGTCAAGTTTATTCCCATCTGCAGACATTTGTCCTTTACTCACAGCTTAATACATCTTCTTCTTCGTCAGGATTCAGCTTACAAGTCACTCTCCCACCACACATTCCAAAGTAACCATTGGCCATTCCTCACTAGGCTGCTTTAACTCCCTGTAAAATTTATTATCTGGTTATTCCTTTGTCACAGTTCTTCATGCACATATAAGATTCACAAGAACAGGGGTCTTCTCTAGCTGTGTCTCCAGGTTCTAGAATAGTCCTTGGCATATAGTAGATACACCAAAAAAAGCTGAATGAATGAATGAATGAATGAATGAATGAATGAGTTGTACAGGTACCTCTCACTTCCAGCTCCAATGCTCCATCTCCTATTGGCTCTTAGAGACCTGCTACTAGTACATGATGGTAGATATTTTGTGGGGACTTGGGGCAAGTTCCCCTAAGATTTGATGAATGATGAAGAGTAAGCATCTCTGAGTAGACCAACCAAAAATGACTTTACATTATGTGGATTTATCTTTTTAACTATTTATGAACTGAATTTGTTCTTTGACATGTATATAAATGCATTCTGGTTCATCTCACCCCCACCCTGGCTTATCTCCCTCCCACCCCTGCCAACCTCTTCCCTGTAAACCCCTTTCAATGTTGACATTTTTATTTCATTTTATAACCCACTGAGTTAAACCAGGGCAGTCTGTGTGATCATGGGTATGGAACTATCTGAGGCAACTTGATGGGCTCGTAAGTGTGCACATATCTAAAGAAAATGATCCTCTCCTAGAATCCATTAATAGTCAAAAGTTCAGCATGAACAGGTAGGGCCCTAGGAGGCCTTCTGCCATCTATGAATGGCTGTTAACAGGCCCAGTGTTACTATGTAAGCTAGGCAGGCACAGAGCAGGCAAGCTCAGTTGCTATGCATACATGATCATGATTGCTGGGTCATGCTCAGAGGATTGCATTTTGCAGCCCTCCTCCCTGTCTTCTCTTTTTTACATGTTTAGGGTTCAGCACTCAACTGCCCCCTATTTTCAGCACCCTGAGCAATCAAGAGTCTCTATATCTACAGCCATTCTTTGTATAGAGAAGTCTCTCTGATTTAGGCTGAGTAGTATCTGCCTATGGGTATAAACATAGATGTTTAAAAAGCAGTTTGACGCCATGTCAGTTCAGCTTAACAACAGTGGTAAGTTCCTTCCAGGGCTTATGATCTCCCCAGCCATGGATCTTTGACTGGGTTTAATGTAAAAGATATGAAATCACTCTTGCAGAGTGGGCCTCAAATCAAATCTAATCATAGAGAGATTGGTTGCCCTTATAATAGTCATACCACTACTACACTGGTTGGCACAAACCACCTGGTTAGTTAATATTGTGGTTAGTAAGCTTCACAGATGGGTAAGACGGATGGATGCCTTTTCTCTCCTAGTAGCCTACACAGCATCTCCCAGCATTGTGAAAGCTAGCCCTTAGGGAGGAAACCTCCAGCTCAGATGCAGCTTGTATATACAGTGTCTTCACAACAGTCTGATGAGCAACTAAGAGGAAGGGAGAAAGCCTGTATTGTTCTCAGAACTTCTAAATAATGCATTTCCTAGAAGTCATGGGCTATTAAGCAACATTCCCAGTGCCAGGTATGGAACAACTGTTGGTCAGGGAAGCTCCAGGGGGTAATGTTTTTGAATAGTTATCTCTCATTGGGCTAAGACTGCTTTGGTCAGAGACCAAAGTGCCCTGACTAGTGTGCCCAATTAGATAGCCAGAAGACTGAGAGAGAGTGTGTGCATATTCAGAGGATAAGAAATCAATAGTCAACGATTTGTTCTAGGCAATGGTTCAGATTACATCTGGAGTGTTTCGTCTGCTCTGTGCCTCCTGCTTAAAAAATAAATAAGTTAGAATACTTACTAGTGAGGCTCCTTTGCAATATTTTAGTTTAGACCTAAATAGCTGAATATGCAACTACCAATCATAAACACCATCTCAGAAAAGAACAGACTTCATTCATCCATTCACCAACTCTCCATCAAATGCCTGTGGTGTGTTCTTGTATTGGAATTATAGCAATTAAAAATATATAAAATCTCTGCTATGATAGCATTGACAGAGTAAGCTAGGGTAGGCTGTGATAAGAAAGTTGAGGTAAAATACAGAATTATAAAGAAAAGCAAGTGGCTGGAGAGAAGGCCCATGGGAGACAAGGACTTCAGTCAGATGCTCATAGAATCTTCAAACATGGTGTCAGAGCTGAAACAATGTGAGGAGAAAGCACTGACTTCTGCTCTGGGAAAAGGGCAATTCAGTCATACAGAACAACACAAGCAAAGGCTTCTACAAGAGTGAGCCTGCAAACTGAGACAACTAAAGCCCAGTGTATTTGAGATACAATAGAAGGAAGGTTGGAGACAGGCTGGCAGGACCCAGATCCCTAAGGAAGCTGGGGTTTTCTAGACAGTTGTTAAAGGATGAGATTAGTGACTGAATTTTTATCTTTAAAGATGACATTGAGGACTGGAGGGCTGGCTCAACTGTTTAGAGTGTGGTGTTGTCTCAGAGGATTCAAATTCAGTGTCTAGCACTCATGTTAAGTGACTCATAACTGCCTGTAACTCCTTCTGGACTCCACAGTCACCTACACTTACACTTGCACAGACTCCTCTCTCTCTCTCTCTCTCTCTCTCTCTCTCTCTCTCTCTCTCTCTCATACACACACACACACACACACACACACACACACACACACACACACACAATTTTAACATTAATATGTAAATCTTTATAAATAAATACTTAACCATCTCATATATTACTGTCCTTGTAAATAAAAAATAAATGGGAGAGGAAAAAAAGCCAAACATCTGGCTCTGAGGCTGAATGGATTAGAGGGCAGCAAGAGATGTCTACATTCTCTGAACAGAAACAGTATCAACTGATAGGGCCATGGGAGACAGGATACAGCCCAAGACAAGTGCTTCTAGATTCAAAGATAGATTGGCTCATTAAGAAGGTGCTGAGTGTTTGATACTGAAGGGTACAAGATGCCTCCTCCAAGGAGGAGGGTGGGAAGGCTAAATTTATGGGACAATTGGACTGCATTACATTGTGCCCAGATATCTGGCTAAATATTATCCCAGGGTGCTTGTGATGATGTGAGGGTATAGGATTAACATTCAAGTCTGTAGACTGGGAAAAGATCATATTCACCACTATGGGAGTTTTAATGCCTTTTATTGCCTGAATAACCAAAAGGCTGAGAGAAAACATCTCTGCCTGTGTTCAAGCTGGGTCATCTATCTTCTCCTGCAGGATCAGACCTTGCACTTTGGGCCTCAGTTCTTGGGGCTTTGAACTCGGGCTGGAACTAGACCATCAGCATCCCTGGTTTCCCATTTACTGATGACAAATATGGGGGTTCCTTTGCAAGGCTAAGATCAAAAACATAAGTGACAGCTCATGTTGGAGAGGTAATATCTGTCTTTGATGTTGAGATGTATTTCTTGTATGCAGCACAAGTATGGATCCTGTTTTCATATCCATTCTGTTAGCCTGTGTCTTTTTATAGGAGATTGAGTCCATTGATGCTAAGAGATAGTAATGACCAATGATTGTTAATTCCTGTTGTCTTGCTGGTGGTGGTGGTGGTGGTGGTGGTGGTGGTGGTGGTGGTGGCGGCGGCGGCGGCGGCGGCGGCGGTGGCGGTGGTGGTAAAGAAAAAGAGAGAGAGAGAGGAAGAGAGAGTGTGTTTCCCTTCTTGGGTTTTGCTGATGTGAGATTATTTATTGCCTGTGTTTTCAGGGGTATAGTTAACCTCCTTGGGTTGGAGTTTCTTTCTATTTATTACTTTCTGTAGGGCTGGATTTATGGATAGATATTATTTAAATTTGACTTAATCATGAAATATCTTGTTTTCTCCATCTGTGGTGGTTAAAAGTTTTTCTAGGTATAGTCTGGCCTGGCATCTCTGGTCTCTTGGAATCTGTAGCACATCTGTCCAGGCCCTTCTGGCATTTAGAGTCTCCATTGAGAAGTTGGGTATAATTCTAATAGGTTTGCCTTTGTATGTCAATTGGCGTTTTCCCTTGCAGCTTTTAATATTCTTTCTTTGTTCTATATGTTTAGTGGTGTGATTATTATGTGGCACAGGGGCATTCTTTTTTGATCCAATCTATTTAGTGTTCTATAAGCTTCTTGAATCTTTGTAGGCATATCCTTCAGGTTAGGAAAATTTTTCTTCTATGATTTTGTTAAATATATTTTCTGGATTTTTGAGCTGAGATTCTTCCCCTTCTTCCATTCCTATTATTCTTAGGTTTGGTCTTTTCACAGTGCCTCCGATTTCCTGGATGTTTTTTGTTAGGAATTTTTTACATTTAACATTTTCTTTAGTCAATTAACCTATTTCTTCTGTTGTATCTTCAATGCGTGAGATACTCTCTTTCATCTTTTGTATTCTGTTGGTGATGTTTGTGTCCATAGTTCCTTCCCATTTACCCAGATTTCTCATTTCCAGAATTCCCTCAATTTGTGTTTTCTTTATTGCTTATATTTCAATTTTCAGACCTTGAATAGTTTCCTTCACCAGTTTATTTTTTCTTGGTTTTCCGGCATTTTTTTAAAGGATTTATTGATTTCTTCCAATTTTTTTGTTTATCCTTTCCTCAATTTCTTTAAAGGATTTTTTCATTTCCTCTTTAAGGACCTCTGTCCTCTTCATAAAGTTGTTTTTAAGGTCATTTTCTTGTGCTTCCACTGCATTGGAATATTCAGGTCTCGCTGTTGGTGTTGCCATATGGCCCTGTCTGCTGTTGATTGTGTTCTTACACTGGTTTTTAGGCATCTGGATTTGGAATGATTATAGGTCTAGGTGATGATTTCTGAGTTTGTCCTTGTTAGTGGGTGTTTTGTCCCTTGGATATGTTTCTCTTGGGTCTTCTGGTCTTTGTGACCTTGATTTCTGGTGGCCTGAGTGACCTCTGATCTAGTAGGAAGTCTCTGTCCAAGTTGAGGACTGGACTTCTGGCAGCTAGCTTGGCCTTTGGTGAAGCAGGGGGTCTCTGTTCTCCTGACCCGTGCGGCCTGCACTTGAGCAGCAGAAGTCCATGTGAGTTGGGGGCAGGGGCCATCCATGGGGTGGGCAATGAGGTAGGAGGGTGTGGACAGTGGAATGGATCTTTGGGAACAGAATTTAGGGGGGAGGGCGTTCATCTGACAGGCAGGTCACTCACCTGTTCTTCTGACTGGCATGGTCTGCACCTGAGCAGGGGAAGTCCACAGGAGTTGGGGACAAGACCCGACCTTGGGGCAGGCAATGAGGTGGGAGAGTGTGAGTAGTGAAATGGATCATTGGGAACAGAATCTAGGGAGTGGGCAAGTTCAGCTGGCAAGTGGGTCACTTACCTTTTCTTCTGACTGGTATGGCCTGAGCCTGAGCCAACAGCAAGAATCTTAAGGTCAGACTTGGAGTTGAGTCTTGACTTGATCAGGCCACATGTGGTCATATATGTTATTTCAACCAACTGTGTAAGCAGTGGCTAAAATGCCCCCAGTGACCATTTTTTCCCTTTATCTCACCCAGTATAACCTCTTGCTCTTAAATGGAGACTGAAAGTGGAGATCAGGTCACGCTCTGCTATAAATTACTGCCCTACTCAAAGCTACTCCACATTGTATGTAATAGTGGATTTCAGATTGAGCCTTACCCTGAGTGACTCCATTTTCCAACCAACAGTTCCGCTTTTAGTACAAACAAAGAAAAATAACTTCATATAGTTTATGTGAAACTAGGTAACCACCACCTATCCAGCCTGAACCACACAGGGCATCAAATGATACATAACTTATCAATTTACCACCCATGAACTTGTTGAGGTTGATCACAACACATGGGCACAGGGGCATACCCAGACCATATCAGGAAAACCAAATCTGTAAAACTGGGAAGATGAGTGCAAACAGTTACTCACCCCAGATAAGGAACTGCTGACAGACGAAAACAGGGATTCCATCAAAGTCCATTTGGTGAGTCAATTAGTTCATTGGGATTATTTAGAGGAGTATGGCAGAGGCATTACTTATAGGGGCAGAAATGACACCAAAGCCACTCCAGCATGGGTTATGACTTGCAAAACTGCAGTTCTGGAGCTCTCTGCATGACTTGTACAATCTTTGAAAAGAAAGGGAGATGCTTCGGAAAACTCAGCCAGTTGAACAATCTCCTCTCCCAGCAGTTGTTTTCTGCTTCTGTAACCTTATAGAGGCCCTTGCAAATCTTGTTAGTTTCAGGAACTTCCTGATACTTGTGAGTTGTTCATTCTCTGTGTTTTATGAGCCTCACTCCTAGCTGGGGGGTGGGGGCAGGGGGTGCTGGTTCAACTGAAAAAAAATTGCTACATAACATTATTGAACACACCAGATCAAAGAAGGATGCAACTTCCTTACCTGGATCATGTAAAAGGAAGGACACATAACACTAGGGTGTGGTAATACATTATCACCTCTCATCTGACCATCGAGTTCATGCATCATGGAAGAAACAGAAATGAACTTCTAACTGTTCCCAAACTCCTGACTAACTATCCCTAAAGCTTCAGCTCAACTCCATAGTCTCTGCTTAATGGAGTATGCTAGAATTGGCACTTCCAAGAGCCCACTATACTTCACCTCCATTTGCCTTGAGCTACCTCTGATCCTTCAACACCTTTTGACTGGGCTCCTTCACATCCTGTCTAACCATCCGCAGTGACTCTCTTTATATCTGTATCAACTCTGCCTTCAGTGAAGCCTCTTTAAACTCTACAACCTCTTTCATAACTTTGTGGCCATTCTTTATATATCATTGTATGAGATGGAATTTGGGATCTGAGAGCTAATACAGCTAGCTAGCAACTAATCCCCCAACCTATGAGTCTATGGAGGACACTTTATGTTAAAATCATAGCAGTTTCTTAAAAGGTTTATAAAGTGTTCATTTTCAGGTTTATTATAGCAGTGACAGCTAAGACCATACCCTTAAGGCTCAAGTGGTAGCCTGGGACAGGCTGTTTTGGGTAGAGGATTGACTGAATATAGATATGGGAGCTGCTGTGCTCACAGTTAAACGATCTGTTTTTCAACATCACATGTTTAAACCTAGTTTGGTGTCTCTGCAAGTACTCTAATTTCCAACTGTAGATGTAATCAAACGTCTTATTAAATAAGAAACACAGAACCAATGCAAAGAAGAAAGCCAAGAGGTCAGAGCTAAGAGCTAAAACCTTACCCTTCCTCCTGTGGTGGTCCTACCTCTCTGAAGGAGCTACTTCCTGTGTTAAAGTCTTTATAAAGACTTTCGGTTCTGCCTTCTCATTGGTTGTAAACCCAACCACATGACCACCTTGTCACTGCCTGTCTGTACAGACCTCCAGGTGTTCTATGGTTGGTATTGAGATTAAAGGCATGTGTATCCAATGCTGGCTGCATTCCTGAACACACAGAGACTTACCTAGCTCTGCCTACCAAGTGCTGGGATTACAAGTGTATGCCACCACCGCCCTGCTTTCCTATGGCTTGCTAATAGCTCTGACCCCCAGGCAACTTTATTTATTAACATAAAAATAACATTTTAGTACAAAAGAAAATACCACCATACCCAACCCCACCAATCTCAGAGTTGTGCTGGAGTAGTGATAACCGTATCTGAGCCTTGAAAGGGATCACTTATTTGAAAGCACTAATTGTAAAGTATGACATGCTGCAAGTACACAATAAATCATGGCTCTCTTCCTCCTCAGTGCTTCTGATCAGCAAAGTAGAAAAGCTAAGACTGCAAAGACCGTATGTCCTCTCAAACAGTCTCTGACTGACAGTTCTGAGCCTCTAAAGGTAAAAGCTATCTCTAGCCTAGAGTAGATTCATAGCTCCACTACTGAAAATGCCATTGAAACCACTGAGCATGCATTTCTTATAGCCTGGACAGCTGATGCTACTGTAGCCCTGCCTCTGATCTCCAAGGAATCTGAACTATTACATTAAGATTTCTTCTTATCAGAAAGTGAATGGAAGAGAGAAGTTCCTCAGTTCCCTGGTAGATGAAAACATATTGGCTTATTTTTTTTTTTGAGTTGTTATTGGCTCAAAAAAAAATGTGTTTTGGAAAGTACAGCAGAAGGAATAAAAGCTATTTCTCTATGTCAAATTAATAAATGAAAATTTTCGGACTTAAGTAATGGACTGCTTCCTAATAGCTGTTGAACAAGTTACATGATCTTGCTAGACCCCAGTGTGTGGTAGTTTGAATGAGAACGGTCCTCACAGGCTAGTATGTTTGAATAATTGAGTCCCAGTTGGCAGCACTGCTTGAGAGGAATTAGGAGGTGTGACTTTACTGGAGGAAGCATGACACTAGGAGTGGACTTTGAGACTTTAAAAACCTGCACCATTCCCAGTTAGCTCTCTGTTTGCCTCATGACTGTTGTCACAAGGTGTGAGCTCTCAGCTACTGCTCCAGCACCACACCTGCTACCACACTCCCTGCCAGGATGATCATGGATTCTGACCCTCTGGAACCATAAGCCCCCTTTATTTTAGAAGTGACCTTGGTCCTGGTGTAGTCTCACAGGCATAGAAAAGCAACTGAGACATAGCATCTGGATGTGCACAGTGGGAGAAGAGAAGTTTGGATCTATGTAGGAAGAACAAATGGGTGAACATATAAATCTATCTGGTTTACATGCACAGCCAAAGCTCCTCGCCTGCCAAGAGGATTGGAGTGGAGCATGTTCTCAGGATTGCTGGTAGGATGACATTTAAACCATGCTTGCTTGCTCTGTCACCTGTTACCAGCCAGGGCTTGAGTGGGTTAGATGGTAGCCCTGACAAAGTTTCATCCCTCTGGAATATAAGATCATGACACTTAAATGCCTTCACAGATGTAATTAAGCTAAGTATCTCAAGATGAAGTCATCTTGAATTAGGATGCTCCTAAGTCCAAGTGTAAGTATCCTTACAAGAGAACAGAAGGTGACAAGTCACACAGAGGACAAGGATATTCTTCAAGTAAAAATTGATGTTATGGGTCCCGAAGCCAGAGAATGCCCACAGCCACCATTAGCTGGAAGTTGCTGTAAACATGTGCCCTTGGGACTTTGAAGGGAATATTGTCATGGGAATATTTTCATTTAAGAGTTCTGATCTCTAGAACTGAGGAATACATTTGTTGTTTTAATCAACCATGTTTGGGGAAATTTGTTACAGAAACCCTAGGAAACCTAGACAGGGTTTAATGAACGGATTTCATTCATACTACTGGGAATTCCTATTTCTTTTACTGGCCCAAATAAGACTGGAAAACTTTCTAAAGCGAGAAGGGCTCTGTGAGTTGTCCAAGCTGCAAGACACAAGGGAAAAGTCTGTGTGCCTTTGCACAGGTCCTTTCCTCTGCCCTGATCCTGACTCATCCCATAGGCCAGAGCTTCCAACACTGGGCTATCTTCCTGCATGATTTGTGGGGTTGAACACACACACACACACACACACACACACACACACACACACACAAACACACACGCACACACACACAAATACTGATTTAAGAGATTCTGATCTATAACATGAAGGAAAGAATTGAGAGCATATCATAGTTTGTTTTATCACATACACTTTGCAATATGACAAGTAGGCACCCAAAATACACTGCGGGGGGCAAGAAATTTCCCCAAATTTCCTTGGCAGCCCAAGTCACGGCATGAAATCAAGCATTAGCGGAGTCCTTGTCTTTCTTCCTTATGCCGTGTGAGCCTGTCCTTCAAGCTGGGGAGGACTGATGACATGCCACCAGGAAAAGACAAGTCAGCTCTCAGGGGACTAGAAGACTTGGTGAGACTCCACCAGCTGCTGTGGGACTTTTCTAGATAACATCCAAAAAGTATCTATGTTCCTATACTCATAAAAATAATGACCATTAAGAGTTATTCATTTCTTACCCTGAACAGGCGCTGTGGGAAGGTATTTAGTGAATTCCTTTTTTATCTCCTCAATAATTCGAGGAGGTGAGAATTACTATAGTGATTTGAATGAGATTTTCCCCCATAGGCTCCTGTATTTGAACACTCTATCTCCCTTTGGTGACACTGTTTGGGGAGGTTTAGGGGGTGTGGAGTTGCTGGAGGAAATATGTCACTGGGGACAGGCTTTCTGACCTCAAATTTTCACTCTACTTCCAGTTCCCTCTCTTAGCTTCATGGTCTTGCTACCACACTGCCCAGCCATGAATTTGTGAAACCATGAGCCCAAAGGAACTCTTCTAGTAAGTTGTGTTGATCATGGTGTTTTATCACAGCAGCAGGGAAGTAGCTAGAACAATTATTATTCCTGCCACAGAGAGGCAAACTGGGAGGAAAGGAAGTAAAATAACTGGACCCAGATTCCATTCCTAGAGGCAAAATTCTAGCTCTTGGTAGCCTGGCCAGTAGAATAGACACATGGGCCTGGCCCACACAGCTCCTTTGTAGAGTATTTTATGGCTAATAGGAATAGGGACTATGTTGACCTCACTCTTGGAGGTATACTAGAGCCAAACTACCACCAGAGGATTTCTTCCTGGTGGAGCAGTACCCTCCTACTGGCTTTTCCATGTCAGGGGTGGGTGAGTAAGTCTTAAAAGGCAGGGAACATCTGTAGTGCTGTGGAATTATTAAAGGAGAGTACAGTGAGCTTCTACCCTCTCCAACCTCTTCCTGGAGCTCAGTGTGCACAGATAGATGCTGAAGTAAGTGAAGGTGTTTTATTGCAAGATTCAGGGCCAGTACAATGTGATATAAAATGTTTGCACTGAGCTCATATGTGCAGCTTGGAAGTTTAATGAGGCTAGATTACTCTGAGACCCTTTTCTTCACACCTTTCTACTCTTAATACCTTACTATTGTCCCTCTATCAATCTGTCTATTCTTCCTTCTTTCCATTCTTGCTTCCTTCTTTCTTTTCTTCCTTTCTTCCTAACACAACCCAGGTTTTGTTCTACTGTAGACCAAAACAGGAAAAAAACAGACGTTGCAGGTTAAGAGTTCTGTTTGCAGTTAATAATAAGTTCCTGTTTAACCTGTGTTTATTTGACTCATCTGCACCAGATGTGCTTGATCCCATGTAGACAGGAGGTACATGGGCAGGAAATACGTCAGGATGTGTGCTTGCCCCTGATTGGATGTAGGCAGAAGGCACATAGGCAGAAAAAAAAAAGTCAGGATATATGCTTGTCCCTGATTGGACCTGTTGGGAAATACAGTGAATTATTGGTTTTGCCTTTTTTAAACCCCTGCAAACCATGACTCATGGACTCAGAGATGAACCTGGACATAATCCATCAACCTGGCCAGTATATAATTAAAGCTTGCTTTAAATTTGGCTTTAAATTGTGGTGGTGGTTTTATTTCTCTACTGGTGGGATTAGCATTACCTCTGACACATCAGATATAGTCAACATAGTAGTTGATTTTAGTCCCAGCTCTAGGGGTGAGTGTGGCTGGTTTTAGGATTATCTTATTCTCTCCATAGCTGATGGGTTGAGGAATGGTCAGGCCCTAATTCTGACCTATGAAACATGAGAAGTCTTCTAGGTAGGTGGTGGAATGGAGAGTTGTGGGGATACCATTGTTGCTAGAAAAGAATCACAGAAAAAAAAAAAAACATGTGCCCCTTCATTCTCCAAATTTTGTCATTTTTGGATGGAATACTTGGAGCTACTGCCACAATCTTGACACCTGCCTAAGATGCCAAGTAATGATGGCAGAGAACAGGGATCTGGAGGGGGTGGTTGGCGCAAAATGGGCACTGAATGCCATTGTTGAATGGCTGATTCAACCACATTCAGATCTGCGCTGGCCCCTGGAATTCCTGATTTGCAAAATAATGAATTCTCTTTTGTTTAAGCCAGCTTGAGTCAGAGTTTTGTTCTCAGCCATGAAAAGCATCCTGACTAAGGGAGGATTTGAAGCAGACTCTCCTCCCAGACCCAGCAGCTGAGCTGAATGCTACTAAGAATAATTACCAACAATCTGCTGGCAGAGTCTGCCCGCAGAGTCTGGGGTGAAGCTGGTGGAATACAAGAGGCTTAAAGGACAGGAATGGTGGGAATGGAGACAAAGAAAAGAAACAGTGTAATGAAAGGAGATGGAGAGTAGCGTGTGCTAGGGATCCTGGGCTAGGCCATATGTCCCTAGGCAGGCTGAGTAAACCAGAGCTGTCATTACTACAGCACCACCGTCCTCTTTACTCTGAATGTATTGAACCCCAGAAGCTCTTTATGACCCCACAGCCAACACCTAATCATTCCTTGTCCAGTCACATCACTTTTCTCTCTACAACATATGGTAGACAACTGGAATTATAGATTGTAGAGCCCCGCAGAGTCTTAAATGACCAAGAAATTCAACCCCCTCACTTTGTGATTGGAGATGCAAGGTGCAAGAAGAGGGAGTAGATGACCTCACGGAAGAACCAAAATTGAGACTAGGTGCCCTGTGTCCCCTGCAGCACAATTCTGCCAAATTCACATCAAGAAATTTGTGGGGAGGGGGTCATATTGTCTTAGGAAGGGCAACACTAACAAGCCATATTCATTTGTTTCCGACTAGAAATACTTCTCATAGTTTTTTTTTTCTTTCATTTGTTTGTTTACTTGCTTGCATGCCTAAAATGACAAGTGAGTCTCTAAACTTGAAATATAGTAAGCATTCTTTCTCGAGTCTATTAGCCCATGGGACAATGCTTTTCCCAGAGCCTCTTCCAGGAACAATATTCTATAAATTACACAGTAGCAAATACACAGAATAGACTTGCCTCCAGAAGAAGGAAATCAGCTTATAAAGAGAGGCAGAGTTAGGAAGGAATGGAAAGTGAACAGATTAGTGGATGGATGGTGGATGGATGGATGGATGGATGGATGGATGGACGAATGGACAGATGGACGGATGGTAGATGGTGGACGGTGAATGATGGACCTATAGATGTATGGTTGGATATACAGTTGGTGAAAGACACTGTCATTTGAGTCCCTAACTTAAAGCAGACTTGTTACGTTATCCCATCCATTTCTACACTTCAGTTACCACAGGTTGCATACAGGTTGGGTTTCTCTTGTGGTAGTGGTGGTTTTGTCATTATACTGAATAACAAATGATTCCAGATTTTCAGTAACTTACCTAAAAATGTTTATGCCCTATTTCCATATCAATGGGGCCAAACTGGACCATAAACTTCTACTTATGGTCAGATCTTCCTTGCCTATCCTTAATTCCAAGACCCTGAATGGAGGAAGGAACACTTCCTCCTAACAGACCTGGTGTCGAAGGAAGTCAAAGAACGAGTATGAACTGTCTTTTAAGACCTCAACCTAAAACTGGTGACAGTTACATCTAGCTACACACCACTGGCCAAAACTAGTCTTATTGGCAAAGCCTAAATTCAACAAAAGAAGAAAACTATACCCTGCTCCTAGGAAAGTCAAGACAAGGAAGGGAAGAAGAAAAAGATTATGAGTATTTGTTTAATTCACAAAAAGGGGGTCTTCTGTGATTCATAACATACAGAGCCCTGGAATTTTCAACCATATGGTTAGTTTTGGGGTCCCTAGGAAATATTTAGTAGCTAAACAAAATAGGATGTTTTTCCAACCTTGACTATTCTGCACTTTTGAGACATTCCTCTCTCTTCCATTCATCTTTTCACTCCAATGTCTTTTCACCAGGTTTGACAAACCATTGATTTTCTTTTCATGTTTAACACGGACTTTTATACTGCTGCTGGCCATGGTTAAATACTCCAAGCTGTCACATGATGGACTTGTCTGGGAGACAGCAGCTCTGGGTTACCTGAAGTGACATATTTACACAGCGGAGGTTGTCTATTTGGCTGTTTGGGGGTTTCTGTTACAATCATTACTTTCTGGAAATGAACTTCACTGGGAAGAAGGATAGCACTGTCATCAGTAATGGCAAGTATAAATTTCAGAAGCCTCAGACACTGGTGGCAGAGATGGAAGTCATTAGGCATGTTCTCTGTTGAGGATCTTAAGCCTCAAGTGAATCAACTTCACATTTAATTATGAAGGCAACACAAATTCAAAGAATATATCCCTGTTTCGAAAACTATGCTGCTTAAGACTATTGTAAAGTGAGTCATAGTTAAGGAATCCATTTTATTTTGTAATCCTTTGGGGATGGAGACTCTTTGGTGATATGTAAAAAGAAAAAAAAACTGCTGTAACTTTCAGATATATTTTGTGGGGTTCACACTAAAGGAAAAGGAAGGTTTTTCTACATAGATCTATAAACCATTTAACATGAATCTGTCTAGTCACCTGCCAATTAGTGAGCATAATTTAAGGTAGCACATAAATCAAGGCATATATGCATACATGATATATTGTCACATACAATGATCTGGTTCTAAGCCCAATGGGAAACTTTGGGGAAAATACTTCACCTCATTTTTCCCCTCTGTAATATAGAAGGATGATATTACTGATGTTACGTGATTGTTGAATTCAACTGAAATAATAATAGGTTCAATGTTCTGGTTGTAAATCAAATATAGACTTTATATGCATATAGTTTTTGTTTTTCATTGTAGGTTTCACTGGATTTAGAGTCACCAAGGAGACACACCTTTGGGCCTGTTTGTGAGGGCATTTCTAACTGAAGACAGAAAATCCATCTTGAATATAAACAGAACTATCCATGGACTGACACCCCAGATTGAATAAAAAATGAAAATGAGGAGTTGGGCAGAGAGTCTTCACTCTTCTTTCTGTGTTCCGACCACTGAGATGTGAACAAGCAGCCATGTGGTCCTACAGCCACAGAAACAAGATGCTCAGGCAGCTATGCCTTCTCCACTACGATGAACTGTAAGTCCTTCCTCCTTTAAGTTGCTTCTCATCAGATGTTTGGTCACAGTGATAACAGGGTTAATATGATATATTAATTCATTGTGTGCAGCACTGTAGGGGTGTCATTTGTCTCCTATAGAGAAGGAAAGGAAAGCATGGAGAATGTAAGGGATACGTCAAAGTCACAAATGCTAGTGACAGAGTAGGTTGAACACACAGGCCATTGGGCACATAATGTATATTCCTATCTACTCTACCATTGTACCTCTTAGATGAAATTAGTGTGTAAAGTGGGTAGATTCCCAGGACATACATATATCATCTCTCTTTACCTCAAAGAGGACTTAAGCAGTCTCTGGGTCTCTCATACATACAGTTGTGTGATTTGTCTGTCTTCTTGATTATACAGGTTGGGTGGGGTCAGGGGGTCCTGCTCAAAGTATCAAGCTACCCTACTTTCTACCCCTTGTCCTGTGAAAGAGTACCAGTAATGTTCTCTCCTAATATCCTACAAAATTACTGTGAGGTCCAAATAATGAGAACAAAAGTCTCCAGGACCTTTAAATACTCTGCAGATGCTAGATTTCTTTTATTACTGCAAAACAAAAGCTGTACAGGGTCTCTCAAAGTAATGTGCCACCTAACCCCTCTGAAATAATCCCTTCAAAACCCCCTCCTTGTCTCCCGACAAGCCACAGCTCATTCTGATGGGGCCATTTTGGCTCAAGACACATTCGGAATGTCTCTGGGAAATTGCCTTCATAGTTGGCTTATAAATCAAGTGAGAAAATTGGTATTTGAGCCTCACAGACAGCCCTCCATTTCATTTTGGGAGCCAAAAAAAAAAAATGGTGCTTCTGAGCTTGCTCGCCTATCTTATTCATAAGAAGCCGTTCAGAATAAATTATGCCTATTTTTTTTTTTTAAATCAAATCCACCCCCAGCGGGAGGATGGCTTGCCTCATGAAGACTATCAGAGAAGTCGAATGTGGGAAACTGAAAGCAGTATCACCATTTCACAGTCACATCTTATGTACATGCAACCGAAACAGCGACTGGGGCCCATTGAACCCGCTTGCTGGATTTGGCAGCACATTAGGATGTCTATCCCTGCGATAGTCTCTGACTTGAAAATTATCCTTGTAGACAGATCATCTAAGCCACTTGAATCATCGTTCAATTCAGCCCTTCAAAAAAGGCATTCACTGGATGCCTATGGTGTCTAATGCCATACTCCCAGAACTTGGGGGGCAGGGGCTGAGACAAAAGGATGACCATGTGTCGGAGACTAACTTGAGCTACATGTCAAGTACCAGGCGAGCCAACACTATATAGTAAGAGCCAGTCCCAGAAAGAAAGAAAGAAAGAAAGAAAGAAAGAAAGAAAGAAAGAAAGAGAAAGAAAGAAAGAGAAAAAAGAAAAAACACTCGACTCTCAAAATGTTAACATTCTAATTAAACGCCCAGACCATGAACACACAAGAACAAGGGAAGTGTGGTGCTTGCTCTGAAGGAGCTGTGAGGTTGCTGTGAGAAGTCGGAAAGCCAGGCAACAGAGCCTGTTCTGGGAAATCTGGGTGAGGGCACTGAGCTGGGCTTGTAACAGCCAGTGATATTTTCAGAGGTACAGAAGAGGCAAGGCTCTGGGGAATTCAAGACCCCTGATGTGAAAGGGCGTGGTGCCTTTGAACAAGAGTAAAACTGACAGCACAGTGGAGGCTTTGACTCCCGTGGTGTAACCCTACACACCAAATGCTAACACGTGATAATATTCCAAGTTCAGGCTTTGACTCTTGTGGTGTAACCCTACACACCAAGTCCTAACACGTGATAATATTCCAAGTTCAGGCTCGAAGAAGAAGACTCTTACCAAAAGTGTTTAATCTTCAACTTCACCGAAAGAGTCTGGAAAACACCCCTGCACTTCTTAGGAATGAGCTGCCTTCTAAGTCACATCTGCCAGCCAGGTCATGTGCATGCTCAGACCCTTCATCTTTGAGTGCTCTTGTAATGCCCCTACTTCCTTCCTTCATTTATGGTACTTTCTTTGCTCTTGTTGGAACTGAGTTGGTCATCTTGCTTCTTAGCTACCTGGTGCCATTTATGTTCCCAAGTACAGAAGTTCTTAAATTGAAATGCACTGCTTCTTTGTGGAGTTTCAGGAGGGATTCCTGAACTTGAAGATATATATATATATATATATATATATATATGGAGAGACAGAATCCATAAGGAGGTAAAATACCCATCTTTTAAATGTGTGTATATATACCTGTAATGTTTTACACACACACATACACACACACACACACACACACACACACACACACTTCTTTTTTAAGCTAAGACATAACAAATTGACATCTTCTTTCACCCCACAAGGAAGCAACAAACCACAATGGAATTAGTGGTGTTTCCACCTACAGTCTCACCATAGCAGGAGTAACTCTTACTACTTACGAGAGTTCTGTTATAGAATCTCAGGATGGTGTTTGCCTTTCTTAGGGCTTTGAAATGTCAATCCTTGTTTGACTTGCCATTGGATCTAACTATTTAACACCTAACAAAACACATCCATCTTTATTTCATAAGTGAGGCTTGATTCTCATTTTTAGTAGTGTTGGTTTCATAATCTTTCATAATCTCATTTAATTTATATACTTAAACCATGTCTTTGAAAAGGGGACTATAGCACAATAAATACCAAGAATCCACACATAGGTGTTGTTCTCTGTGCTTTAAATATAAATTAGCATTTATTTTAATACTTTTAATTTTTTAATTCTTGCCATCACGTACATAATTAATGAAATGACTGTTTACAGATGACGAAATTTAATCAAAGAGACTAAGTGAACTTAATGCCACACAGCCAGTGAGCAGCAGGGCTGATTTTGTTGTTGTGTTCTCAGGCTCTGGAATTATCTTGCCTCCCACAGCAGCCTAGAAGGGATACAGGGCCAGATGCTCAAGCCTCAGTTTGGTCCTATAGGAAGAGCAGACAAGTAATAATCCCATCTGTACTGGTGGAAGATAAGAGTTTTAGTCAAAGGGTGCTGCAGCCCCAGTCCAAGCGGACCTGGCTATATCTCAAACTGGCAGCAAAAATGGGCATCATCCACACAGGACTGATTTTGCAGGTGTGCATAACATAAGAGTCCAAAGGTCATAGAGGCTTGCAGTAAGGGTCCAAAAAGCTGCTAAGGGCTGGTAGTATGTAAGGGTCAGATTCTTTCTCTGCATGGAGTTCCTAGGTTGGCAATGTGTGAAGCTGGGAAGGTAAAGCCTGAGTTGCAGTGAAAGCCCAGGCTATTAGAACTACCAGGGCATGAGAACATGAGACATTTATTATGAAAAGTAGCTGGCATCAATTGGAACAGCCCCAGAGAGAGGCTATGGATACTGCAAGCTGCAGAACTGTGGAAGGGCTCCCAAACCTGCTGGAGCTCAGATGACTCTACCCACGGCCATGGATGCTGAACAGCAAGCTACAGGATGTGGCGTTCTTTCTACCAGGTTTTGGCCTCACTTGGGTCCAGTCTTTCCATTCTTCCATTCCAGATGGGAATTTTTTACTCTTTGTTCTATATTGCAAGCTGTACATTGTTTTTAGACTTTAAAAGGGCTCACTCAAAGGTGACCACCTTAAGTCTCAGAAGAGACTTTGGAGTCTTAAACAGCTTGGAACTATTAAACTATAAGGACTTACAAAGTTGGAGGGGATGCCTTTTGAATACTGAGATGGCCATGGGCCTACAGGGTCCAAGAAGAAATGTTACAGATTGAGTGTGAAGTATCCCTCACAGATTCATGTATTTGAATATTTGATCCCCAATTTGTGATGCTGTTTTGGGGGGGCCTTGTGAGTTATTGCCAGGCTTCAGGTACAGCTTGAGTTGTATGGTTCCTGAGGTGTGACCATAACTGCCACATGTTCTTGAAACCATGGACAAAGTCCAAAGGCCACCACATTTTTTCACCATTGTGCCTGTACCCTCTCAAACCCTGAGCCAAGTGTCCTGTCCCAGCAACATGGAAAGTGACTCCTTTGAGGGAGGGACTCTACAATGGGGACCAAAGATAGTACCCTACCTAATTTTTCTGCTGATGGGACTGTCTGTGCAAGGTAGTGGGGCATTTATGATCCCTGAATCCTGGGTATTAAACACCTTATAATATTTACTCCATCACGGTGACAGTGGGAAGAAAAAGTGTCTATGTTTTGAAATGGTCCCTCCACACCAATAACTGCTGCCACATTGCTTAGGACCCTCTATAGGATAAAGGAAAACAAGCATGGGCAGTGCTGTTGACATGGAAGAGTTCCCACAATTCTATAACAATGCTTTGTTATTAATAATCTAATGGTAACCATAGAGTCTTCCTAAGTGTGCCCATTTCAACTCCTCTGTGCCCTTCCTTCCTCTGCCTACACCCCCTCCTTTCTCTATTTGCCTGAAAGACTCTTAGTATCTGGCGCAGGATCAGATATACACAGAACTCAATATATGTTATCCATTCTGCATGCTTGCTCTGCGAAGCCCAGCCAGCCTCCCTGGGGCCAGAGTAGCCACTTTGCACATCTGCTCTGCTTTACTTGAATCTCCATACAGTAATGGCCAAACTGTATCCTGATCATTTATTCCCACATAGATCACACATCTCTAGTTGATGCTCCAAAGTACACGTTGGATTGATGAATAAATAATATCTTAATCTGCTCTAGGAGCTGTACTTACAAAGTCATACTCTCAGAAAGCAATACTCTTTGAAATGCCAGGTCAGGTAATATTTTGCTGAGGAGAAAAGTATAAGCCTACAAACCCACCCGACCCCTTGGAAAAAAAATACCACTTACTTATTGCTTAATTGATGTTTGGTAGTGTGGTCTCATTCTAAATACATTGCTTCACTTACTCTCAAGTGTAAGAGGTTAGGATAGCTCTCCTGAGGTCAAGGATAAGCAGAGAGTACGGAAAGGCTAAGCTGCACACAAAAGCCTTTGTGGACCATCATTAGGTATCCAGGAACGCTTGCCTGAAGCACAGACACTCAATAAAGCGGAAAGCACAACCAAACAGCACAGGTTAGAATTTATAAAGAACAATTTAAAAAAGGAGTTGATTAGGGTGAAAATCTCTTTTGCACAAGAGTTTCCGAGATGATCCTGTTAAAAGCATAAGCCCTCCACCCAGATTAAACTTCCTAGGACCTTTCTTTCGCTAAGATTTGCAGAAAGCCACCTGTACACCCAAGAGCCAGGAAATCAGCGCCTGTCCTTAATATGAAGGTATGTAGGAGCGGCCATTTGCACTACGACCTGCAATTCCTCCTCTTCTGATTGCTGGAAGCACACCTCAAAAAGGACCGCCACACCAGGAGACCACAGGGCAGGCTGGCAGCCAGCAAGAAGCACTCACTTTGAGCTGAGGTCACGAGCTGCATTCTGCATTTGCCTGGATGTCTGGGTGGTCTTCAGGGCCGGTGCCAAGGAGCACACATTGTAGCAATTTAGCAGGGAGACCACAGACGTGGTTAGAGCAGCAAAGCCTGGGGTGGGTTTTGAGATTGGCTCCAAGCCCCACCTCTGCCAACTAACCCCCTGCCACCCACAAGATGAGAAGATGATTCTTGCCCGGGACACTGGGCCTCTTCCAGCAGTCCTCTCTGTACCAGTTAGCAGGTATCTTCGGGACCTCCCCTGGCCTTGGTTCATTCAGACATAAGGGGTGAGAATGCTTACCACTTAGCATCCAGTGTCTTGTTTAGATATCAGACTAAAGAAGTCTGGGGCAGAAAAGGAGAGTAATCTTTTGTTTCCCAGGAGGCTGAGAGACACATTCTGTATGGTGACTATTTATATTTAACAGCTGTACTGTTCCAGAAACTTCTGTAGCTGCAGAAAGAGATTGAACAGATAACAGCCCTAGCTGTTGTGACTCTGACATAAACCTGGATTTCATTTTCTTTTCGTATACAGGGACCAAAGAGAAGGTAATGGAGTTGTGAAAGCGAAGCATGAGTCCTGTGCAGGGGACAAAGACATTGTGAGCTGAGTCCAAGAGGCCTCCAGCTCCGCAGGCTGAGGGCCTGCGTCGTATTAACCTAAAGCCACCTTTCAATCAGATCACTGTTCTGTCTTCATTTCTGTTGCTGTGATGACATCCCTCAACAAAATGCAACTTGGGTTAGGAGGTATTTCAGCTTACAGTTCTAGGTTACAGGTCACCAGAGTGGAGAAGTCATAGTCACAAGATTTTGAAGCAGTACTCACACAAAGTCAAGAGCAGAGAAGAAGGAATTCATGCATTCTTACATACTCAACTCACTTTCTTTTTTTAAAAAAATTCATACATGGTCCAGGACTGAAACTAGGGAATGATACTGCCCATAGTAGACTGAATTTTATACTTTAATTAACCCAACTAAAAAAAAAAAACTCCCTCACAGGCATGCCCACAGGCAAACCACCTGATCTAGGCAGTCGGCCACTAAGCCTCTCTGCCTAGATGATTGTGTCAAGTTGATGATCAAATTAACCATTACAAGCACCGTGCAAACAAAGCTGTCATGTGCCAGGCCCCTGCAGAGCACATCAAGTGTATACCAGACTATCTTGGAAGTAAGCTTAGACTTGGATGAAGATGATCTTCAACTCTATAAAAGGCATCACCAACCTGATTTGAGAAGCAACCAGGAGATGCCACAGAAGCTGAGGATATGAGTCAGACAGCTATCTGATGGTTTACCATGAGGTTCAGTTCATCCATATGTAAGTGAGAGCCTTGCATGGATCCCTCCCAGGTTAATTCAGAAAGAAAAAGATCAGTATGAATTAAACTGCTTAGTGCAATGTTTTAACATCAACTAGGGTTTCTGTGAAGGGATAGACTTAGATAATATATGATGTGTTTGGGACACTGGATAGTTGTCAGATGTTAGCTTTCTGGCCCTCGTAACTCTCCATCCTGAGCTGCATCTGAGCCCTGCATGCCTAGGACTTGGCACAGAGTAAACCTTCCACCACCTTTTGTAGCAGGAATCTTAAAAGTTCTTATTAATAAAATCAAACCTGAGCCAGGTATTGGGGTGAACACTGGAAGGTCAGAGAGACAGAATAAGCCACAGCCACCTCACCTTGCCGGATCCTCAGCTGGTCTTGTTTCCTCAGACTGGAGGCCTCTGAGTCCTCATCCAGAATGGGTCTCAGCTGAACTACTGCTAGAAGCCTGAAAGCTTAACCAGGCCAAATGCTTAACTAGGCCAAATGCCTTTAGTTTCTGGTCCTCACATCTTATATACCTTTCTGCTTTCTACCACTACTCCCTGGGATTAAAGGCTCGCTTTCTGGGATTAAAGGCGTGTGTCACCAAGCCTGGCCTTTTCCAATGTGGCCTTGAACTCACAGAGATCCAGAGGGATTTCTGTCTCTGGAATGCTAGGATTAAAGGCATGTGCTACCACTGCCTATCCTCATGTTTAATATTGTGGCTGTCCTGTTCTCTGACCCCAGATAAGTTTATTAGCATACACAATATTTTGGGGGAAACAATACCACCACAACCTTTGGCTTACATGGGAGAAATGAGGCTGATGAGCCGGTGCTTCTCTTTGGTTCTTTAATCATTTTGTACTGTAGCATCTTTCTACAAACATGAACCCAGCCCTACATCACACACATACACACACACACACACACACACCACACACACACACACACACACACACACACACACACACACCAGCAGCAGCAGCAGCAGCATCTCAGCAGCCTCTGAGTTCCAGGAGAGAGCATCAGTCCTGAGATGGACTCCTTTGCCACAATGCAATGACTCGCCAAGATTGACCCTAGCAGAGAGCGGAAGCTGAGCTGACAACTAGAGCTGACATTCTCCAGACTGCCCCAGCAGGCCAGGCTTCCTTCTCCTTCACCTGATGGTGACCCAGTGATTTGGGCCCTGCTGTGCCTGGCCAGACACTGCCGCATCTCCAGCCAGAGCAGCAGCACTTGGGGAGTTGAAAGGAAAACATGAAGGACTCTAAACCGAGAAGGAATTTTTAATGGACTTCTGCTTTCCTATGGCAGCCACACAAAGGCACAGGCAAAAATATCTACTGCGAATTGCTTCCCCACAAAGCCTTCCTCCCAAGGAGATGCATATCTTCAGGGAGACCTGCTTGTCTGGGAAAAACTGACCGTCAAAGAACGGTAGGGCAAGGCAAAAGGCACATTTGGGGGGGGGGGGGCCGGGGGAGGGCATATGTGAGCCTTGTCTATGAGGAGCAGCTGTTGGAGCTAGGAATGTGGATACAGTAGAATCCTACCTCCATCCACACACCTGTACAGAACTCATGAGGAAACAAACACCCCCCAGTAGAAGGAAAGTCAGTGTTGGTTTTCTCTCCTTTCCTTCCTTGGTTTTCAAGGTTAGATTTACTGCCCTGTGGGTCTGGAACTAAGAGAGCAGTGTTAATGCTGGATGGCGGGGCCCTTTCTCCTTGCTGAGGAAATCAAGGCCCCATTTCAATGCAGCACACATTTGAGTCCACCTAAAGTCAACAACCCTGTGCTGAGGCCAGCTGCAGACCAGGTCGGTTTTTTTTGAGTACCTGGGGACAGAGACGTGTCTTCACATTGCCTTTGGTCTTATTACCTGTACTAATGAGTTGACTTCAGGCAAGACTCTAGTGGTCACTGGGGGCAGCGACTCAAAACCTTCCTAAACTCCATCTTAGAGATGTTGGGCTTCATTAAAGGCAATATTGATGGTATCCCCCATCTAGGATCCAGGTAATCACTCTCAACACCTTGCTTTCTTTTAGAAACCAATTCATATGGTGGAGTCATCTTTGTGGATTCCTGGGTACCTCCCCAGCATCCTGCTTCTCCCTATTCCCATGGTGCCTTCACTTATCATGGTATCTTTTTCCTTGTTCTCCCACTCTGTTCCTGATCCAGCTCGAATCTTCCTCTCCCCTAAGGTCTCATTCCCCCATCCCTTGCCCTCCATTACCCCACTTCACCCCCAGTTTGCTCATGTAGATCTCATCCACCTCTCCATCGCTGGGCGATGCCTGTGTCTTTCTTAGGGTCCTCTTTACTAGGTAGCCTTCCTGGAGCTGTGGGATGCAGTCTGGTTATCCCTCGCTTTACGTCTAGTATCCACTTATGAGTGAGTACATACCATGTTTGTCTTTCTGAGTCTGGGTTACCTCACTCAGGATGGTATTTTCTAGTTCCATCCATTTGCCTGCAAATCTCATGATGTCATTGACACTGTTTAGGGACCCCCAGGCAGTGGGACCAGGACTAGTGCATGAGCCAGGTTTTTTGAGCCTGGTGCCTATGGTGAGACACTTTGCGCAGCCTTGGTGCAGGGAGGAGGGGCTTGGACCTGCCTCAACTGAATGTACTGGGCTTTGTTGGCTCCCCATGGGAGACCTTGCCTTGGAGGGGGTGGGAGTGGGGGGTGGGTTGGGGGAGAGGGCTGGGGGGTGGGAGGAGGGAGAATGGGGGAATCTGTGGTTGATATGTAAAATAAATGGAAAATCTCTTAATAAAAAAAATTTAAAAAAAGAAAGAAAAAGAAACCAATTCATAGAATTCCCAACTGCTAAACCACTCAGGAATCCATCCTTCTCCACAGGGTCCTTGTTGCTATGTCCTGTCTCACATTTATGGTTTCTGCCCAGCCTTGTGCTGGAACCTCTACATTGGACTCCTCGGCCTTCAGTTCCTCCACTTCCTAATTCTTTACACTCTGCCTCTAGAACTATCTTTCTCTAATAGAAGCTCATCACATCCCAACCATCTTATGCACATTTTACTTGCACAATTTCCTCTACTACTTGGTCTTATACTTTTGCTTGTAGTTCCAAAATCGGTGGCCAGTGGCTAGCCAGTAGTGGATAGAGTGAGGAAACTAGGAACCCTAGGGTCTAAGTAAAATTCTGGCCAGAAAGTTGTAGAAATAAGGAATCAATTACTCTTTCTCTACCAGTCCTAGGTATGTGCTGTAGGATGTCTTTCTGTATGCTGTGAACATGTGTTACTCCCATTGGCTAATAAATAAAGCTGCATTGACCTATGGCAGGGCAGGATGGAGCCAGGCAGGAAAATCCAAGAGAGACAGTGAAAGAAGAAAGGAGAGGAAGGGGAGATGCCAGACCGTCGTCCAAGGAGCAACATGTAATGGAACGCAGGTAAAGCCACGGAACATGTAGAGACACATAGATTAATAGTTATGGGTTGAGTTAAGTCATAAGAGCTGGCTAGCAAGAAGCCTGACCCATAGGCCATACACTTTGCAATTAATATTAAGCCTCTGAATGATTATTTTATAAGTGGCTGTGGGACCACAGGACAGGGCGGGACCAAAGAAACTCAAAGAAACTTCCGACTACAAGTATGTTCCTCAGAAATAACAATTTTCAACTATGATGTTCATGTGATAATGAGAGTCATGGAGAAGCAGCCTCACCATGGAGAAGCACCCACTCTTACCATGGAGCAGCACCCTCACCAAGGAGCAGCACCTACCTTCACCTACCAGCACCTACAAGTCTATAGACTCATCATAGAGTAACACTCTCACCCTGGAGAAGCACCCTCATCATGAAGCACCACTCCCACTATGCAGCAGTAACCTTCACCATGGAGAAACATCCCTTACCCTAAAATGTGAAGTAGTCTCTTTTGCCAAACAGCCAAGAATATGCAGCACAAACAAGAAAAAAAAAAAAAAAAGAAAACCTTGGCTGTAATAAGCTAATAAGATTTGGAGGTTGGCTGTTTCTGCAGCATAACACAATAACCATTGACTGATCCTATCATGGTCACTAAGATTATTATGAAAATCAAAGCACTAGAGGAAGTATTATGAAATGCATCATCAAAATATGAATGATGACAATATAAAACACCTGAAAAGGCCGGGCGGTGGTGGTGGTGGTGGTGGTGGCGGCGGCGGCGGCGGCGGCGGCGGCGGCGGCGGCGGCGGCGCACGCCTTTAATCCCAGCACTTGGGAGACAGAGGCAGGTGGATCTCTGTGAGTTCGAGGCCAGCCTGGGCTACCAAGTGAGTTCCAGGAAAGGCACAAAGCTACACAGAGAAACCCTGTCTCAAAAAAAAAAAAAAAAAAAAACAAACAAACAAAAAACACCTGAAAAGTAATTCAATGGTGTTCCCTCTTTTTTATCTGTTCCTCTCCCACCAATTGACTCAGGTTTTGCCCTGATCACTACCCCTAGATGTAAGATCCTGGTTCAATTGTACTTCAAAAAAGAGAAGGAAGAATAGTTTTCTAGAGACATGGAGGTCATAGTTTATCACTATCTGCCCATGTCGTCACAAAACAACCCTGATTTTTTTGTTGTTGTTGTTAATTGTCTACAGACACTGTACCTCTAATTACCTTATTGGACAACCACTTTCCACTCACGTTAGCATATTGGTGGCCCTGCTTTACTTATGAGTTCCAGGGGATAAGTCCAAGTATTGCTAGAGAGTTGGAGTCCAGGAAAGAGATTCATTTACTAATTGATTCCCGGATACTGTCTACTATATGACTGTTTTTTGTTTTGTTTTCACCATGATGATTTTTATTCCCTTCTTTGACTAGTGAAGTCCTTCACAACTCAAGACCAAGTTCACATATCACCTCCTGTGCAAACTTTCCCACGATAACCCCAGGCAAGTTGAATTGCTACCTCAGCTGTGATCCCAAGACCTAGTATTAATACCACTGCTATGCTGTGTTTATTGTGAGTTGATGCATCTTTCATTAACACAAGATTGTCCTCAGGGGCAAATACGTGTCTCCTTTATGTCTGAAGGCCCATGCTGAGCACAGTGCCTATCACAAGGCAGGTGTTCTGTGCATATTTGCATCAACTTTGCAAATGTTTCTCCAGTTCCTACCATATGCCAGCCATTGGATAAAGGTTCTGTGGACACAAAGACTTATGGGCCATGGAGCACTGAGTGTAAGAGATGTTTAGTGACATACCTCTGTCTTCAGTTCAGGAAACATTACTCTCTTTTCTCACCTTCTTTTCTGCCTGGCAAAGGAAAGATTGTCCTTTCCACCTCATGCGTCACAATACGGGCTGCTTTATGACCTATATTCTATGTTTTCCACCAGGTCGTTATAGGGCCATTGGAGGATATCCAATTATTAACTCCATTTTAAGTGAAGAGAAGGGTGTTTGTAATAATTGTTTCTTTCCGTCCATTGGTCTCCATAAGACTGAAATCCATGCTCCATCAGCATCTTGGTTCCCAATGGTCACAGAAATTATCTAAACATCTAAGGGGGTCGGAAAAGTTTTAATTTTTACTGAAACAGTTACTGCAAAGAGAGAATTTATTATGTTGTGTGTTTTGAATAGTCTGGTAATAATGAGTGTTAGCTGCCTTGTGTGATGTATTAGCTTCTTAACTAATCACTGCTGTCAAATACCCAACAAGAAGCAACAGATAAGAGAAGAACTTATTTTGACTCGCATTATGAGAGGATGCAGCTAACCATGATAGAGAAGGCATGGGCAGCAGAGGGAGTGTGAGGCAGCTGGTCACACTGAATCTGTAGTCAGGAAGCAGACATGGATGAATGCTAGCCCCTCGCTGACTTTCTCCTTTCCTTTTTTTATTCTGTCCAAGATCCAGCCCATAAGATGGTTCCACTTACATGGAGGGCAGGTCTTCCTCCTCAGTGAATCTTCCCTGGAAACACACTCATAGACACCCCTAAAGGTGTGCCTCATAAACTCCCTAGGCATTTCTTAGTCAAGACCAATTGGCCGTTGAAATGAATTCATAGGTGGAAAGCAAGGTAACCAGACAAGTCTCTTGTTTTACATTCACCTGCCCTCTCCACACAGCATGGTAGCCTACATTGTTACCTTTTTATCCAATTTTACGGATAAAGAAGCTGTGATGAGCAGAGATTAAGCCACTTGAACAGCCAGTAAATGCTATATTCAGACGCATCTTGTTCCTGTGCTATCAAAGCCTAGACCCATGGGCTCTATTGCACAGCCAGCTTCAGCCACTCACTCTGGATCAAAAGAACTGACTCATACACATCTCTTCTCAACCCCACAGGCCATGGCTTCCTGCCTATAGCTTGCAATTAGCTATGCTGGGGATATTATGGCACAGAAAGTGGGAAGCGGGAGTGAGGCTTCTCTTCTGGGCATAGTTATTAAATATTTAGCAGCACACCGTGAGACAGGCATGGCTTAATAATTGGATGAATGGTGAGGGGGGGGGTGTGCAGAAGGTGGGTGAGGGAGGGAAGGACTAGGATTTTCTGGTTTTCTTGAGGCTTTCAGTATATTGACCTTCTTAACAGAGGGGCCGTTGTAGGATAAAGCCGGTTCAGACAGACATCTCAAAAGGAAATCTGAAAGAGAAACTGTAAATTGCATCTCCTCCAGTGCTCTAGGATCTCCAAAACCCAAGGAGATCTCCAAAGCCTCCTTTCCACATCCACATCAAGAATTTATGTGTGAGACCCTGTTCATAGGCCAACATTCTACCATTCCAGGTGAAGCTGTGGGACTTGGAAGTCCATGGCTGAGACCAGTATGTGGAAACTGAGTATAAACAGAACAAGATCTGGAGGGTTCTGCAGAAGTCTCCCTCCGTGTATTCCCTGCTGCTGTGTTAAATATGCTGACCAAAAACAACTTGGGAAGGAAAGGACTCATTTGTCTTACACTTCCCTGCTACAATTTAATCACTGAGGGAAGCCAAGGCAGGAACCTGGAGGCGTGAACTAAAGTCCATACCGTGGAGGAATGCTGCTCATTGGCTTGCTCCCAGGCTCACCTTAAGCTACATTTCCTATGCATTAGTTTAACTGACTGGATCCTCCCAGCAAATTTAATGAGGTGAGTTTCTCGTTATCTTTCTCCTCATGTCCCGGAGGAAAAAGACTGAGGCATGGAGTAGTTGCCTGACAAGGTCACATAGCCTGAACTAACAGCAAGGATACAAAAACCGAGTATTCTGTTTCTTTCCTCCCGCGTACTGACTCAAATGCCCTTAACTTGCTCTCCTGCCCAACATGTGGATAAAAACAGTAACTGTGTCTACCTCATAAAGATTTTATGAGAACTAAGAGAATTAACATGTTAATTTGTGTGTGTGTATAATAGTAAAAAAGGAGCAACTAGCTCCTTCCCTTCTCAGTACAGACAATTCTCTACCCAGACTCATTCATTCATTAACAAATATTTCCCCAAGGTCTACCTTCTCAGTGCCTGAGATAAGCATTGACAATATTTATATGCAATAGAACAAAGCTGGCTTCTAGAAGCTCACAGTTCAGTCAGGAAGACAGGCAGGCAAGGACACAGTAACAATATTGTGTGCATTCAGCGAAGCCAGAAGATGAGACCCAGAGCACAGATGGGGTTGGAACTATGTCTAAGCAGTGGCCTGACTGTGGCAAGCCTCTTACAGATGTGACCCTCAGGCAGCCCCTGAAGGTCCCAGAGGAACATACCAAGGGTGATAATGAGTGAAAGGTTGTCACTAAGGCAGAGGAAATAGCAAGTATGGGTTTTTTTTTTTTTTAAGGCACCATGTCCTATGTGTTCAGAGAGGTGTGAAGAGTCTGTTGTCACCAGAGCAGAGAACATTGAGAAATGGAAGAGTCAGTGAGGATATGAGCTGGGCAGATTGTCAGAAGAGGGGCTCTGTTTTCCTGAGTCACCGTCCTAATCATAACATATTGGAACTCTATTCAGAGAGGAATGAGGAGCCCCACAGCCAATGGGTTATGGTGTATAGGATCTGTGTGTAGAAGGGCAGACTGAGAAACTACTGGAAGACACTAAAGAATCAACCCAGGAGTGTGTGCATGGGACAAGCTGAGAGCAAACAGTGAGACAGAGCATTCAGCCCCTCCCCCTGCCTTCGCTCTCTTCCCTGCCTCTGGGATTAAATTGTTCAGGGAACAATTTGTATCTGTCTTAGTTAGTTGTCCATTGCTATGACCACAGACGTGACTTTAGGGTATACACTGGTTAGTTTTAACTTTCACCTGGACACGATCTGACATCACCTGGGGAGAGCCGTATTGAGGAATTATCTAAATTTGGTTGGCCTGTGGTCACATCTGTGTGAGACGGTCTTGATTGTTTTGAGTGGACCCAGCCCATTGTGGGTGGCACCATTCCCTGAGCAGAGGGTCCAGAACAGTCTAAGAAGGGGGAACACAGGCTGAGAACAAGCAAGAAAGCAAACAATCAAAGGTCTCTTCATTTATTCTCTTTCTGCTCTATGGATATAAAGCTTGACTACAGATATAAAGCTTGAGTTCCTTGCCTTGACTTCCCTATGATGATGGATGGTAACCTGCAATTGGAAGCCAAATAAATCATTTCTTCCCTAAATTATTTTTGGTCAAGATATTTTATCAGAGCAACAGAAATGAAATGAGGGCAGGGAGGAAAGATTCACTTTTGGTCTCCAGTTTCTGAGAATTTCAGACCACCAAGATGGGGAAATACAGCAAGGCAGCTCAGGCCACAGCAACAGGAGCATGTATGTGGTACAGGCTGCTCACATCATGGCAAGCCAGGAAGCAGAAAGCAAGGCAGAAGTCAGGGCACAGGAATAACCTTCAAAAGCCTGCCCCCTCAAAGGGGGGGGGG